>ULGR01000003.1:130459-167687 GCA_900519005.1 Yarrowia phangngaensis
GCGGAAACAACGACGGTCCCAACGGCGGAAACACCAACGGAGGTCCTGGTGGAAACAACGGTGAAAGCAACGGAGGCCCTGGTGGAAACAACGGCGGCCCCAACGATGGAAACAACGGAGGTCCTGGTGGAAACAACGGTGAAAACAACGGAGGTCGTGGTGGAAACAACGGAGGCTCTGGCGGAAACACTGGTGGAAACAATGGAGGCCCTGGTGGAAACAACGGCGGCCCCAACGATGGAAACAACGGTGGTCCCAATGGCGGAAACACTGGAGGTCTCAACGGAAGTCCTAACGGCGGAAACAACGACGGTCCCAACAGCGGAAACACTGGTGGTAACCACAGCAGTCCTAACGGCGGTACCAACGGCCAAAATGATGGCGAATACGATGCTGACGGTTCTGTGGATGGATCTATTGGTCGCCCTGATCACTATGGCCCATCCTCTGTTAACCAATGGCCTGGTTCTTCCGATTCCTCCCATGTGGCCCAAGCAAATTCTGCATCTACCACAATCGTTGGAGTTCTGTCTGTGCTTCCCATTCTCTTGATGCTATTTTAAGCTTGAACAGTAAATATGAATATTCTTATGCAGTTGTAGTTGTAGTTGATCCTAACAAGGATGCCCATTGTTAATCAGGTAGAGATTTTTAACAGAGTAGTAGATGCCCTCTCTACTGGAGCTGGAGCAGATGTTATAACCAGTACATTTCGTTAGGCTTTCGGTACTGGTGAAGAAACGTGATGACGACTTTGTGATGCTGAAGAACAGCGATTAATGTTTTTGTTGATAGGCCTAGAGATCCTAAGATCCAGCCAATGCGATGTCTTTCCCTATTGATTTCTTCCCCTCTAACAGATATAATCAATTTGCAGAAAAAAGGACTTCCAAAAAATAGCAGGTTTCTTAGCTGCCTGCATTAGGAATAAAGGTGGACCAGCAAGTGTGTTGTGTTGTACAGGTAATTTAGTAATTGTGACTTAACCGAATATTCAAGGTGATCGGATAAAAAAACAAAAGCGGGTTGGAAGCATACCGGATGCTGAATAGTTTCTATGTGCAATGGTTTGGTTTGTGTATAGTTTTAGGTTACGTCCACACCAGCAATTCATATCCTCAACTGTAACTCTGAATTATTTCTTACAGTCCTTGGGTATGGCAATTTGTTGGTTATTGGTTGCAAGCCATTATCGGTATCCAGAACTCATTAATTCTTTGATGGAAAGTAGGTTAGAGTTTGTTGCCATTCTATTCCATATGGTATATTTATTTCGTTTCTTTTTAGTATTTTATCTTGCTATTCGGGAAATGTGGTCGTTCTTCAAGCATTCCCAACCCTTTTCATCACATGAAAAGACACATTCCAAATGAAAAGATGCCCTTTATATATATATTAAATCTATAACTTGGCTATTGAAAGCAACAATGGTCATCTCAGATGAAGACAAAATGGAGCAGATTTTGATCAATCCGAAGATGTGGCATTGGTATCAGTTTTCTTCCTTTGTCTTTCAAGGACTCTGAAAGCCCCTTAAAACTCCAATATAATGGCAATTCAACTCATCTGCATTTGAACCACAACTCGCCCCATATGATTGAAGGTATTTATAGCGACTTTCATGAACGGTGATTTATTGATTCTTCTGAGATTTCATGAATATAGATTCAAACTTAAAGGAAGAGCTAGGGATAACTATGGGGTATATAAACCACATTTCCATGATTCTTTAGAAGAGTGAATGACTTAATGTTGGTCTCAAATTTAATTAGACTGATGCAGAGGGAGTGTCCTATGAAATAATCACTTTGTCGGCTGTTGCTAAATTTCATGATAATCCGACATTATTTAAAGCTATTTTGAAGCCATCGTCTTGGGCCTTTATTATCAGATTCTACTTGCTCACCGAGCAGTCAATAGCCATGGGAAGTCACATGGGGACATCACTCCAAGTGGTCCTTTCGAGAATTCCAGAGAGGGTTTTGGCCAATTTATAAGAGAAATCATCTTAACAAAAACTATACAAGGATCTAATTTTCAGAAATTGTTTCGGCGCACATGGTGGTCTTCAGGGAGTTTCAAAATTATGACGGAAAAAAAACTCTTGACTCAGCTTCGGTATCAAAGCAATTTCAGGACTTTGTGATCTCTTCGTTTCCAGCTGAGAATGAACCCCTTCCCATTAAGTCACGTAGTGTACCATTGAAGATAATTGCTATACCTGATAGTGTGGGGAACATCCTGATTCAATGGAAGGAATAGTAATAATCTAAAGGACACGAATTCCAATGAAGTACAGGTCGATCTAAGTCACTCATATTTTGACAGTCGGACGAGCTGATATATTTATCGCCATTTTAGATTCCCTGGCGGTCCTTGGAAAAGACGGACAACCCAATGCGGGATATGTCATCTGAAAACATCGGAGGTCTTAATGGAAACACGAAGAAAGGGGATCTTTACTTCTTACAGAATAATGGAAGAGTTGGTGGAAACAATCATCTGAGGTCTAGGTAGTGGAAATAACGGAAGAAGCAATGGTGTATACAACAGGGACAGTGATGGTTATAGATCCACTAGCAGCTCTGATGGACATGGTCCGCCTTCTAATTAACTGCTCGTTATGAAAAATTTCTTTATTTGGCAAAAGAAAAATCTACATTATCAGAATGGAAGTTCTCCCTTTCTTCATTCACATTGTTTGATATTCTAGCTCTCAGATGTTTTGGAAGTTTTTGGCAGCCTCAATAGAATTTTATCGAGGACTGTCGAGTTATCTATGTAGTAATTTCTTCTGAAAACTCCAAACAACGCCCAAAGCTACTACTTATAATCCGATCTTCAAACTATCATTTTTCAATAAAAAATCAATCAAGCAAAATGTGCATTCAGTATACAGTTGTGCAGTCCCCTTAGAGGCCGGGACTGCCGGCCACACATGTTTTTTGAGTACTATCAATGACTAACAGACTATGCTAGTGGATCTGTGCAGTACTCATGACTTTTCGGTTCTCCTGCTACCCAATCCTTCGTTGGCTATTTCCATGATCAAAGACAGGGTCTCATTCTGAGAATATCCATTGATTGCAAATTGATAATTCTAATCACAAAAAAATAACAGATAATATGTCCTATTAGTAGGTCCACCTCAATGCAAATTTTTCAGACCAACAATTTGTCAGCTCATTGATAAGGTTTTTTTATTTTTATTTTTTTAAGTTCAAATATTTTTGGTCCTCGAAACCTTATCGTCCAGCTTCCTAACATGCCAACCATCAAAAAGCTCATCGCTAGCCTGAAGCCTGCCGAGAAGTTTTTCTCACTTGAGTTCTTTTCTCCCAAGACCGAGAATGGTATGGTCAACTTTCGTGCACGACTGGCGCGAATGGCAGCTCTGAAGCCATTGTTCGTTACCATCACATGGGGAGCGGGCGGATCCACTGCTAAAAAATCCCTCGATATGGCTATTGAATGCCAGAGTATGGGTCTTGATGTCTGCTTGCACATTACCTGTACGAACATGAAGCCTGCTCTCCTCGATCAAGCCCTTCAAGAAGCAAGCAAGGCTGGAATCTGTAACATTCTGGCCTTAAGAGGTGATCCTCCTAAAGGCCAAGAGTACTGGCAGCCCACATCCCCTGAATTCCAGCATGCTGTTGATCTTGTTAGATACATCAAGAAGCGGCATGGAGACAAGTTTTGTGTTGGAGTGGCAGGATACCCTGATGGTCACGTTGATGGTTCTGATGCATCTCAGCAGGATTTCCATCGCGACTTGCCATATCTCAAGGAGAAAGTAGAGGCCGGTGCGGACTTCATTATCACCCAGCTATTTTTCGATGACTCCAAGTTCCTGGAGTATGAAAGGGCTGTTCAACAATTCTCAGACTCCCTAAGAAACATCACAATCATTCCTGGACTCATGCCCATCAATTCACATGCTTCTTTTGTTCAAGCAGTACGCATGTCTCACGCCTCTGTGCCCCCGTCAATTCTGGACCGAATCGAAGCTGTCCCTACCAGTGATGAACAGCAACTGAAGGATGTTGGTGTTGAAGTCGTTTCTGACATTGTGGATGATGTCTATGCCAAGACTAACAAGACAGTGCGTGGATTTCATTTTTACACTCTCAATATGGAACGATCTGTTGACCGAATTCTTGAACGATCTGGATTTATAGATGTGGATTCAACCCTTAACAGCACGCCTCTCACAGCCCACCAGAACGACGTGCACCAAGAGCAATCAACTGGTGATGGCTATTGCATCAGGTGAAGAAGCTCTCCCTGAATCCGGAGTCCCGTCACAGCCATGCACTCCTTTAGGGCCAAGACATTTAGGAACCTCCTCTACGAGTGATTTCCACATTTCCTGGAGTATCGTGATAAGTGGCTGCTCTTTCTATTTCAGGATCGTACCTTCTAAACTTCTTCTTGATCAAATAAACAGTGGATTTCGTTTTCCAACCAGTATTGGGCCATTCTAACCCTCTCCATTCTACAAAGCCCACCTTCTCGGGGTATGCCATTAAGAAATTTCTGATTTCAATGTTGATTCATTCTGAAACAGTAGATAGATCTGTTCGTTGATCTTTGCAGTTCTAGCGCGCGGACAGGTTTCTGGGTGACATCCACAAATGTTTTTAAAATCATCAATCTCAGTGGCAGGAGGAGCATTTCCTTTTCGGGTGATAATTATTCTGTCTTCCTGTCCTGAACTCACAAATCAATGTTCATAGCCATATGTTCATCTATAGTGAGATTGTGTGCCTGTGCTCAAACAACTGGTGAAGTTCCCATCTATAAGATTCTTCACTTATATCTAGTTTGGTTCCTTTGGTTGTTTTTGTGACTTCGCAGCTGTATCAAAGAGGTTGTTGGTGAGATCAACTTGAGGCGAAATTGAATATCCGATCCTTTCGGTGTTGTCACCAAAAAGTAGCTGGCCAGTTGAGATATGCTTACTTCAACGTATCCGTGTTGGTTGTTAATTCCCTTGTTAATTAGTAATAATATTCTGCAAGGGAATGATTATATATTAAAGCCCTGTCCTGAGCATTGCGACAATATAAAGTTGAAGGTGAAGGTTTGCGAAAACATCTTGATTTGAAAAAGAGTTGTAGGCTAGATTGAATGAGTGCTGTCAGTTGTGGTTCTAAGATTTGCCTGACTAGAAGGTATAGCACAAAAACTAAGAATAAAGAGTGGCCTTTGATCCAATCCCATGCATACAAAACGTCATCCACGTCCAGTTAGTTATCTGAAAATAGGTAGTCGATACTTGCCACGAAACAATATACAGGGGTTCTTTAGTGAGTTAAGACATTGAAATGTACCACGGGGTTTGAACTTCAAAACCACATATAGCTACTCATGACAGACTTTTTTCTAAACTGGTTTAGTTTTATATTATGGCGTACCTTCAATCGATTCGGCCTTAGAAGGAAAAATCCTAACTAATCATAGTAATTTGGTGTAGTAATTGGAGGGACTGGATAGCTGAAATAACTAGTAGATGTGGTCCAGATTAAACTGCTATTAACTATTCCATCAGTCAATAAACTTTTTCTCTCATTGTCCTCCTTTCGTGATTCTTTCCCAAATCCATTTGATTTTTTTTTTTCTCATACATTCAATTGACTATAACATAAATATGAAATAATTCTAAGTAATTGAAGTAAGTCTACACATTACTAAGCAACATAAATGTTCTATATGAACAAGAATCTCTTTACCCTAACCTGGTTTCTTGGTCTAGTTGGTTATGGCATCCGCTTTACACGCGGAACGTCGGCAGTTCGATCCTGTCAGAAATCATTTTTTGCATGCTAACAGGTCCAAGATGAGTTTGGCAGCAGTCTATGCTCCATTTCTGAAGAATGTACCATTAGAAGATTACCACCGACTTGAGTATGCTGAAAATGAAGGATTTCTGTACATTGTTTGTTTGTAACTGATAAGGGGTGGGAAGGCTTTTGTTTGAATATCTCACCAATCCCATGCATCCCCTACTAAGACTTTCTTTCGCGACAAAAAAGAACTCCGCAACGGAGAATTGAACTCCGGTCCCCCGCGTGCTGATGGATATCTGACAGGCGGAAATTCTAGCCACTAAACTATTGCGGATTGGTATCTTTTGAAAAACCTATGTAATATAAAACGGAGTTTGACAATTCAAAAAAAACAATTAGGCACAGTCTACTAGTAGACTTACTTCAATTACTTAGAATTATTTCATATTTATGTTATAGTCAATTGAATGTATGAGAAAAAAAAACAAAAACAATTACTTCGAATTATTTCATATTTATGTCATAGTCAATTGAATGTATGAGAAAAAAATAATTACACATTTATGTTATAGTCAATTGAATGTATGAGAAATTTTTTTTGAAGAGCTTGGGCTCTACAAGTCATTCTCAGCATGTAGTGCAAAATGAGGGGAAAAAAATAGAATTATTTCATATTTATGTTAGAGTCTGTTGAATGTATGAAAAAGAATTTCCCTTTCTTTCGGCTCAAACAGAAATTAGTTTTTCACTTACAAATGATCTTGCGATTCGGGTCCACTTCAAACAGGTGGGATTTCGGGGAATGTCTTCTGATACTCTTGTAACCGTTTTGAAATCTCACTCCACTAATTTGCCTGATGACTTTCAACTACATAGAGTCAGAAAAGTTTTCTCCCGAAACCGACGTTCTTATCATAAACATATTCACATTTTACTGATTCCCCCTTCAGGTTGGACGTTATGAATTAAAACCAACTCTACTGAGGATTACCGTGGTTTTTCTCTCATACATAGGAGCTCAAACAGAGGGGAAGGAGGAAGACGATATCTTTCTGGTAGCTGCTGTTCCAAATGTTCCAAAAGTTGGAGTTCCTAGATTGCTACAACTAAACATTCGATGTATGCCATCATAATACATGCGCCATCATCATGGCAAGGTGTAACTATTCCTTTGCAAGATTTTGACAACACAAAATAATGGCTTTGGATATCTTCAGATCAACTCAGTTTATTCAAGAAACCCCAGAAGCTTCACAGTATGCATGGGGAAACAACGATGAGGTTCCGATATGGGACCCCCTTTGTATATATTCTATCGATAAGAATCCGCCGCATGTCCGCTGGGGCGCATCATCGGTTGCTACAAGGAAACTTCAAACAACCATGGATAATACCGGACGTAGACACCTGCCTCTCAAAAAACTTAAGAGGTGCTTCTTGGAGAGCCCTTTTTGTTTACCCGTCAGTACGGCGACTCAAAGCCCTTCAACGTTCACAGAAGAGTGATTTCACCTTACAGTGGTTCCCAGTGTATTGTTTCTAAAAGTGTTACTGAAGGTTAAATACTTCTGTAGCGCAATCTCTTGACTAACATCAGTGCTCATCAACCATCATTAACACTATATCTGAACACAAAAAAATGCTACTGTCGTTATACCCTACAAGTACGATTACAAAAGAACATAGATAAAATACATCAAAGGAGAATCTCAACCAATAAATAACCAGGCCGGGTTTAAAGAGGCACGGGGGCATCAATGAAGTTGCAGCCCACCACGGCGTTTTCGCCAGAAGCCACTGCAAAGCAGGTGGTGGTGGGTGGGCAGGCAAAGTGGACCCATTGGTTGAAGTTGCACATGATGAATTCTCCAGTAGGAGAGCATCCTACTTGACCTTCAGTACATCCGGACTGAGCCAGGGGCTTGGAAGTCTCGGGCTTGGACTCGGGCTTGGACTCAGGCTTGGACTCGGGCTTGGACTCAGACTCAGGCTTGGCCTCAGACTCGGGCTTGGCCTCAGACTCGGGCTTGGACTCAGGCTGGGCGGAAGGCTCAGGCTTGGACTCTGCCTTAGTGGCAGGGGCCTTCTGCTTGTCATGGATAGAGAGCTTGGCGATGACCTCCTCGTTGCCGAAAACATTGTTGAGACAGTCGGCGAGGGTGGAGCCAGCCTTGCCGTCACAAGGAGGAAGAGCGTTGTCAGGAGAGATGGTCTTCTGAGGAGCAGAGTTTCCAAGGGTAGCAGTGGCGGAGGTGATAGTAGGAGAGGGGACCTCAGAAACCACGGAGACGACAGGAGTTGAGGCTGAGGTCTGAACAACAGCAGGCTCGGAGGAAGACTCAGGAGAAGACTCAGGAGAAGAAGACTCAGGAGAAGACTCAGGAGAAGGCTCGGATGAGGAAGCTAATCGAATTGTGGTGGTGAGGGTAGAAGTGTAAGTGGTAGTAGACTCAGAAGAAGATTCAGAAGCAGAGTCCTCTCGAGGAACAGTGGTGGTGACAGTTTCTCCCACAGAGGTGATGGTGACAACCTCAGTAGTGGTTGAGTCGGGGGCAGCAGCGGAAGAAGCGGGAACAGGCTCGACAGCAGAAGAAGAAGCAGCAGAGGAAGCGACAGGCTCAACGGCAGGAGCAGAAGAAGAGGAAGCGGCAGCAGAGGAAGAGGCAGCAGAAGAAACAGAAGCAGACTCAGCAGCAAGAATGGGGTTGGAAGGAGCAGCCAGAGAAGCCACAGACAGGGGCTCAACGGCAGAAGCTGAAGAGGCAGGAACCCATTTCTCGACAGGAGACGCAGCAGGGGACTCAGCAGCAGGAGACTCAGCAGCAGGAGACTCAGCAGCAGGAGACTCAGCAGCAGGAGACTCAGATCCAGTAGAGCCAGAGCCAGATCCACCAACCAAACTCTTGGCCAAAGCAGCGTATGACTGGCCACCCTCCTGGTTTCGGAAGGCCTGAGCAGCATCCCACATCATAATACCACCGAAAGAAGAGAACTGCTGAGCCTTGCCAACAAACTCCTTGAGAGTGGAACCATCAATGTAACCAGTGGAAGCAGCAGAAGGTCCTCCAGGAAGACCCAGGTAAATCTTGATGTTCTTGTTAGGAGAAACGGTCTTGGCAAACTTGTCCCAGGTATCGAAGTTGAACTGGCTAGGGTTGTTGACTCCACAGTAGTTGTTGTAAAACTGAACGTAAGCAAAATCGATATCGGAGCCAGCAAGAGCCTCACCAACAGACTCATCAGGGTAGGGGCACTGGGGAGCAGCAGAAATGTAGTATTTACCAGAGGAAGTAGCGAAATGTTCTCGGAGTCGCTTGACGAGGGAAACGTAGCCGGTTTGACGTCTGTTCTCAAGATCAAGATCGTAACCATCAACAATAGCATCTCCAAAGGGTCGCTCATCTCCTGAACCTCCACCAAAGGTGTTCCACAGAGAATCGGCAAAGGTTGTAGCACCAGAGTCGGAGTCGAAGCCATAGTCACCAATGGCGCCTCCCAGAGACAGGAAGACCTTCTTTCCAAGGCTCTGGCACTTTTTGATATCAGCAGCAATAGCAGGGCATCGAGCCAGACCGCTGGGGAACTGGTCGTTGCAGCCCAAAACGGTCAGAGTCATCTCGCCGTTGCCGTTATAGTTGTTAAGGAAAGAAACAACGTAAACGTCAGCAGCATTGGACTCACAGTAATCTCCTAGAGACTCCTGGGAGCCTCCAGAGGCTTGACCCCAGTAAAGAACGACATTGTCGGATCCATTGGGATCAAAGGCGGTAGCCGAGGTGGCGAGTGATAGAAGCGAAGCTCCAAGGGTAGTAAAAGTTGAAAGTCGCATTAGTGAATCAAGTAGACCAGCTACTATAGTAAGGAGTGTGTTTTGTTAAGGAAAGTGTTTGTGTTGGGGGTAAGGAAAGTGATACTGTGCCAGACAGAATAGTTCGAGTGTTGTAATGATCGACTGATGATGGGTTTGAGGCAGTGGGTGCCCGTCATCTTTATATACTGGTGGAGCCCCAATGCAAGGGTGAACAAAGGCTTGTGTGGCCCGGGTTCATAGGTGTGGCATTAACTTTCTTGGTTTTTGGCGGAATTTGACGCTAAAAAGCTTAAACAATGCATTGAGACGTGCAAAATTCAATTCTGTTATTCAAACTTTAAGATATTCAACAAAAACCACCAAACCACAGCGGTATTCTCGATTCCGCCATCCCAAATCATTAAGGTTTTAGCCAGCCCATTGTTAATTTCTGGCGTAAGGTTAAGGTTTAACGAGGCGATAGCATTAAGGTTTCGCAATTAACCGTGCATGTGGCTGGTCCCAACTGGACGAGTCGGGACCCATGGTCAAAACCAGACAAGTCAATAACAGCAGGGGTTCCAAAACGGACAATGCCAGTCAGCCCGCTAACTAAGCGCATACGACGACACCAACACTCCCCTACTTTGGTCTCTTTCGCTTAATAATTTAGCGACCCACTTCACTTGTCTAGGTCCACAGTAATACATCCTACTATTACATCACTATTACTCGTAAATAGACTCCACCTGAAACTGCGTTGTTCACATGAGTATGTGCATTTCAACTGCACCACACCCCTGTCTACCAGAGGGGTATTGGTGATGGGGTACAAGTGGAGATACCAATTTGGTTGCTGATTTATTATCTGGTTTCATGGAGGTTGTTCGATAACCATATACCTTTGATGATGTTTCTGATGGACTTGGACTGCTTTTTTTGATCGTGGTTTTGGTTGTTACCCAGGTTTTCCACCATGCAGCCCCACCAATAAACTCAATATCGTCAATGAAGGGGTTTTGCAGAATGAGTAAGGGACGAGTAGGGTGGGTAAAAATAATCGTGTAAATTAATTATGTAACACGAGCGCACGTATAATACTTGGGTCAAAATGGTAAAAATAAAATATCGTGTTTCGTATACCGTATGTCGCGTCACGATTCATCCACGTCTCACATCTGACACTTGCTGGACTTTCCAATCGTGGAAACCACCTTATGCTTTTTTCTAGTTTTTTTCCACATTTTTTTCTCATTTATAATAAATCCCAATAATTCCAGGCTGCATACTGACGTATCCGCCTTCCTACCTCATTTATTTTATTTCTGTTATTATTATACTGATATTATTACTAACCAGCCCTACACATGACTCACAGTAAACTAGATCTTCCCTAAATCTACCACCTCCTTCAACTCCTTCAACCCCCTTTTCTCCTTCGCACTTTTCGTTACCTCCTTTTCTTGCGTCCTCCTCACCCCTCTTCTATCATAGATTCCATACTTCAGACGCGCTTGACATGTATCAACCGCGTGCACCAGTGCATATGCACCTGACATTATGGCGTGTAAAAGACGTGCCAAAAAATAAACGCCGCACCGGGCCGACCAGTTATAGTGATACTACCTGGTGTTGTAACTGACCACACTTTTCACAGACCATGGTAACGATTGTCACCAAAACTTGTCTTGGAAACTCTAACCCAATGGATTACGTAAACTAGCTAAAGGCACATCAGAACTTTTCATTAACGAGAATAGAAAAAAAAAATCAACATGTGGAAATATCTAAGCAACTGATTTATCTTGGATATAGACTAAAATCGGCTAGACCGGAGCCACGGAAAACACCCCCACTCTCCTTAGTTCTGGGTTAGGGTTAATAACTGGGCCATTTATGATAATGAAAATGTTTCCTTGGTATACAACACGAAAAATTTTCCATCGCTTCTGTGAAATAATTCGTGGAATTAGTTTAGAGACATTTGCTTCTTTTGAGAGTGTTTTTGTGTGTGGTGGAGTGAGGTGGGAACGAGGTGGAGTGGTGGTGTGAAGGTGACCTTGGCTCGAAGTGTAGAAAATGTGAAAAAAATTAGAAAAAATGCGGAGAAAATGTGGAGAAAACTGTTGATCAATAGAAACGCTAAAAAATGGTTTAAAGATTTATGAGCAAGTTTTTTTTCTCCCTGTTATACCTTTAGAGCGAGAATTGCAGGTTGCGTGGGAAAAAGGGAAAAAAATAAGAAAAAAAATCATGCTAGAAAAAAATGGGATAATATACGAAATGGATGTACAACAAGGGTTTTGTATGAAAAATAAAAACATGTCAGAAATTGAATTGGTTAGGTTGGTTACTTATTTTTCTTTTTTGTGATTCTTCTTCATTATAGTATCTTTCAGCTATACAACACAAATGAGTAACACACATGCTTTGCCGATTTGAAACAATCGAAGCAGTACCTGAAACATGAAACGGTTCCTGGGCTACAAAATGCCTATTTAGGATGCCAAGAAATAGCCTTGTTTTTTCTGCTTGTTTTTTCTTGTCCTCTCAAACTCTCAAACCATGTTTCTATTAAACAGAAAGCATAGGAGCTGCTAATTAAATTGAAGCTGCTTAAAAGTGAGTCATTTTAACGGTAATTCTCAGAATGGTATCCACTGCTGTAGTGACCCGCGTCTGAGAGATAGCACCGGAGACAGCGGCTGTATTGATGCGCTAGTGACTGAGGCAGTGGCTACATGTCATGCACAATAATGATGGCTGAATGAGGCTACACTAAACCCACCTATAACAACTCACGGAGTGACTGACCAGAAGTTGTAAGTTTATCTGGGTATACAGTGTTAGTTCAAATGAAACGTGGGATTGGTTAGTTATTCTCGCTCCTGCCAGGGTACTCATATTGGAACTCTATGCTTACTTAGACTATTCGAATGTAGATAATTCGACCAGACTTCGGAGAACACTGCGATTTGCAGCTCCGCTCCAGATGGTCCTACTCCTGACGCTTCAAATCCCGCACAACTTGAGCCACTTCTTCAATATCCACCTTGCCCTTGTCTCGGATAAACTCCTGAATGACTTCAAGTTCATGAGGAGTAAGAGTGACCCAAAATCGACCATCCGAAGTGACCACGGAATCCTGAGATGTGGAAGCACTCTGTTCTGCTACATCACGGGACTCGTCATCCCCCAAGTACAAGTATCCTCCCACCGAGGTCTGCAATTGAGCTTGCACATGACTGGCATAAATGGACCGACACAAGTTCTCCAATTCCGTCATAAACGATTCATAGAGACGCTCATTTAACAAATCGAATGATGCTCGAGCGTCCGTTTGTAATCGTACCCATTTTTGAAGTTGTAATACCTCTTTATGCTCTTCTTGCCATTCTTGTTCCTCTCTTTTTCTCGCTTCAGAAACCATTCTAGTATATTCATGGTATGCTTTTCTTTGTTCTTTTCGAGCTAGAGACTTGCCTTTTTTCTTGCCCACGATTTTCTGCTTCACTGCTGGGGCGTCTGTGTTGGGGTTTTCTGCGGCTCGAGCCTGCCGTTCGGCTAATAATCGTCGATTTTCTCTTTGTTGTCGTACATATTCGTCTTCTGAGTCGGAATCATGCTGCTGACGACTGGATCCTTCTCTTGGATCGGGGTTGGCCTCATCACCAGTATTGGGGTTAGAGTTTTGACTGGGTTCATTTTCGTCACCGTTCGAGGGGTTGTGGTCACTACCTGATCCTCCAGGTTGTACCCCACTCGTGGCAACATTGCCTAAATCTTCAAATTGTTCGTCTTCAACCACAAATCCACCCTCAATTCTTTCGTCTTCCTCTTCCTCCTCATCGCTTGCATACTCCTGAACAACGCCTCTGAACAATCGCTGAAAAAAAGAACTACCCTTGCCTTTACTGTCTTTTTCATCTTCGTCATCATCCTCATCAAACCCACATTCTCGATTTATGGCCTCTGAGATGGATTCAAGTTTTGCAGCGAGTTTTGCCCGTTCTGAATCATAGGAAGCAATATACTGGGCCTCCAGCTGGCGAAGACGGGTCTCTTCGTCACGTGTTAAAGGGGTGGGGTCACGTGAGGAATAAAGATACAATTTATCCAATTTCAGTCGTTGTAATTCCGGTGGCGACATACTTGGAGAGGGTGATGAGGTTGTAGTTACAGTGTCAGCTACAAGTTACAAATTAAGTTAAGGTTATATTTTGTTGAAGAGATAAGTAAGTTAGTTGAGAATTACTCAGTTGAGCTGTGTAAGTGTCTTTTATTCTCTTCTCAACATGCAATTGGCTATAACATAATATGAAATAATTTTGAGTAGTTGGAGTAGGTCTACTAGTTAGACTGTGCATAATTTTGTCTCCCCTTCAACCATTTTGCCCGTCAAATCTTCCCCACGCCTTCCACAGATCCTAGTGAACATTACGGCTACCCGTCCGATCAGCCATAGTCAAGCACCAGAGCACCTAGAATTTTAGGTGCTGAAAATTTTGGTACTGTTGTTAGGTGAGTTTTTCCTCTTTATCGATTTGTGGAAGATCACTGAGCTCTGTATAGTCCCAGTATCTTTGCATACCAGTTTCTGTAGCTGCTATAGTCTTAAGACAGCTCACCAGGATATGCTAATTAATGATGGGACTGTATTCATGATGTGATATTTATTCAGTACCATTAGCTGTGATTGACAGTCAATAAGTCAAATTCAGAAACGCTGTTGCTCACCAAGATTCTGGCACAGCCTTATAATGATGTTATTAAATTACGGAGCTAAAGATGGATTCTAGGAGTCAATACCAATAAATATTTCTCAATCAGTGGCTACTGAGTTACCTTTAGGTAGAACTGATCTACAAACCGAGTCCTATAACCAAGACTACAGATGGGGTAACATGATTTGGGAAGCCGGGTTTGTGCGGAAATGGTGATTGCTGGACAGTCTCTTCCCGAGATTTGTCCGAGTCAGATGGACTGAGAGTGCTGATGGCTTCAGCTGCACCCCACTCAACGCTTTCCCAGTTGGTCGAAGAGCAAGCTGAGTTAGATCGTCTAAGTTCCTCGATTGACTTTTGAATAGCAAATATTCTTGGCATGGATGAAGGCCAACTGGCCATTGGTGCCTGGTAACGTGAACGGACCCACTTTACCCACCTTGGTGTCTTGGCCGCCCTGTTGATCTAGCTTCGTCATACCATGTGCTTCCGTAATAGGAAATGGGTTGCCTTTTTGAGAAACACCTGTAATGACAAAGTTCAACGCCTGATGACTGGGGCATCTTGCAGCATCCCAGCTTCCAGGCAAACCTTTCAATACAACTTCACTGTTTCCGTAAACCTTCGCTATTAGCCGAGTCAAGCACGCAACGCACAAATCCCAAACGCCAAAAAAATCTGATAGCTATACAGTATAGATGCTGAATTGAACCCGTGGATTCCATTGAAGTCACCATTGCTCAACGTAGGCCACCAATAAAGGTGCACATTAAAGTTTTATCGCCGTTTTCGGTTACAAAACCTTAACCTTGAACTTAATTCGTTTAAGGTTGTGGCCAAGATGCCTAAATAAAGTTGTGGCTAGTCATCACCCATCCTAATCTGGAACGGGTAAAAGCGTCATAGTTTGCACAATTGCGTTAGTTTGCTATAATTCGATTTTATGGCCCATCACGCTAGACATCGGCTAGACATCGGCTAGATTAGCCCGTTCCACTAACGATATCAGCTGATATATTGGTCAGGCTGGTTGGCTTGGTTTCGTCGCTGCGTGGTTTCGTGATTTAAGCATAGTACTATTGTGAGTGTGGTTTAGGCAAGTGTGGTTTCGGGAGGTGCAGTTCCTTGGCAGACTGAATGATGTTCAGCATTACCGAAAGAGTGTTAATGCTGTGATCGAATAAGACTGACTGAATCTGCTTACCGTTTTTAGTAGCCAATGGTACATAAAATAGGCCGACCCGAAAAAATCGGGCAAAGACTTTACAAATTTTTGAGAACCACAAAGTTAGTATAGTGAGTGTGGCGTTTCACACAAACATGTGGAATAGTACAGAGACCTGTACGTACTAAGGATCACTGGAATACTTTTGTGAGAGCTAATCCCATTAGCTCAGATTGAGAAATTTATGCAACAACCAAGCAAGATCGTTGGATACAGGATGTGGAGAGAAAGTGAATAAACAGCTTTATCGTCAACCACAAAGCAGAAAATGGTAATGTCCCTGCCTTGGCGAGTCATAAATGATCCGGACCTTGGGTTGTCCGAGAGAACGTTGATAATTCTCTCTACATCAAGATTGATAAGAGCTGCTAGAGAGATGATACCAGTGGGGTCAGCCACATGTACAAGAGTCAAAGTCTTCAACAGTCCATGTGCCAGTCATACATTACTCGGAAACGTTGTCGATATCGATCACAAAATATAGACCTCCATAAGTGCAAGGAAGGTCCCAGCTCTGTCAGACCAACTATCCCAAATACCACCTGAAGATTCCACCAAAAGTTACTTAAGTTCGGAATCAACAATAATACATTCATACTGGGTAGTTTCTTGTGTTATTTCTCATTAAAGATGTCTTCATATGCTCCACTTTAACCATGAGTACCAGATATTGCGTACAGCAAGATTTGATAGTTAGTATGAGTGAACCTCGTACGACGTTCAAAGAATGTTCTCTCTGTCTATCTCATGGTACTGTAGAAATTCATATCTCGATAACTTCAGAATGAATTGGCCAACGACTTCGTACATGACGAGGATCTCCTAAGTGAAGTGAAATAAAAAGCTTCACGTTCCTGATTATAATCAGTTATAGAAGTCCTACCTTTTTGACCTCGTTTAAACAGAAGAACCCAGCAACCTCACCAGTGCACTGTTGCTCAAGAAGCATTTGGTATTTTGAGAAATTCGTCGAGAGTTCTTGGTTGTGCAGGGGCTCCTCCTGCCACGCTCGTCTACATTATTGTGCGGCAGTTCATAAAATTATAGACACACTATAGGTGCTTCTGGTGCCATGCTGACCTTTTCGGTAATATATTCCTGGCCTCCCAAACCGCATATTGATTGTCAGGTAATTAGAATTATCATCACAGTATTGTCACCGCATTGCTGGTCACTCTCATAACGGACAAAACACTAACCTCCATTCATATAAGTTGATCCCCCATCACCAGCAGTAAGGACATGGCTGAGATACTACCAAAGCATGAGACACATCTGGTTGGCAACGCTTCTAGTTGGAAGTGCTCCCTTGTATTCATCTTAGTAAAATTTAGAGCATTTCTTGAAGCTCACTTTTCTTAAAAAACAAGGTCTCTACTTGGAGGCGAACTGTATTGGTAGTCTTCAGCGTGGTCCGAAAAAGCAACTCCAGATGAGCCCGGAGATCATTATTTATCTGATTCTACGTTCATGTCTTGCTATATCACGTGCAGCGTCATGCTCTTAACTATATACATTCTAAACGGCGTTCTTGAACTGCTCCTTTTCGTGGAGCTCGACAAACTCCTCAGCCTGAGCAATCAGGTCGTCCATATCCTTTTGTCGCTGTTGTCGCAGCTGCTGGGCGTCCACAATGGTAACGTTGGTGCCCTCAAAGTCCTTCTGGTTCAGGTAAATGGCATCAGGCTCCCAGTAGTTAAAGTTGGAAGTCAGGGACTTGTGGATGTATGCAGCAACACCGGCAGGGGTGGTTGCGGTGGAAACAACAAGATCGGGGATTCGCAGTCCACTTCGTCTCTGGAACTGCTTGGCAAGTTGAAGCCGTTTCTCAAGAGTATCGAGAGTACCATCCATGGAGCCCACAACCTGCTTGGCTACAATCTCAAGCGCTTTTTGGGCTTCCTCAACACTCACATTCTGCTCTTGTGCCAGCTTCCATTTGCCCAATCCAATCTGAGCCAATCTTTTAGAACTCAAAGCCTGGGGTTCCTTAGGAGCTCCAATCACTTCCAGATCTACAGCAGTTTCCGAGGCGAAAGATTTTGTCTCACCATCTTTTGTGTCCACATCCTTTGTGTCCTCCTTTGCTTCCCACCCAAGTTTACTCTGCTGCTCGATGTTTTTCACAAGATCCTTGGTTTTGAGCACTGGCGCAGAGGCCTCCTTCTTGGCGGCATCCTTTCGCTTGAACCACGACCACAAAGAGTTGAGACCTCCGGAATTATGCCGAACCTGTGTTTGTGTCACTTGGCACGGAATCGCCCGCGCCACAAATCGGCTTCGACTGAGGGAGAGCATTATGTTTGTGGTTGTGAGAGTGTGAGGATTTCTCGAGGGTTAATCCATTTAGAGTTTTCAATGTGCATTTGAGGGTTGGGGTATAACGCTTAATGTGGAATGAGGACAGATGCAACAACCAGCCTACAAATACGTAGTACATGGATAGTGTGCCCATTGCCACAGAATTGGATCAGCAGTGTTGGGGTAGACGACTAAATGTGGTAGTTTCAGCGCATTCTGAAATTATACGATCTGCGTTGTGCTCTTAATCTGAGATTTTTCTTCCTTTTCGTATTGCTTTTGTGGAGATTACGTCTCCCAAGATGTCATGCTTAGTCTCAACGATTGGGTTGTTGGTTTCTATTGAATCACTCCACAAGCCAAGTCTAGTGGCATCTGAGGTTTGACACAAATCGGAGCATGCTCTAAACAATTGAAAGAGCAGTTGATGTGATCCTGTGGCTCAGCATACTTCAGCCTACTCTTTATTTAAACTAAATTCGTGAATAATCGAATGGCACTGAGTAAGTTGTTACTGCAAGCGACGTTAATAGAATAGAGCCATTATCAGAGGGATAAGTTAGTAAGATGAAAAAAGAATCACCCAGGTGTCCATACAACTTCACTGGCATACTAGGCACTGTGCATGTGCTATTAGTGTTCAAGTGGAAATTGATAGCTTCGTTTAAAAAAGAGGTTATTGTGTTATACTTCATCTTTTATTGTGAATAAAAACTCACAACGGCCAGAAAAGTCCCATTTTTCTCTGCATCTGGTCTCCCACAAACGATATCACTGCCTGGATGTCAACTCCGCTTGGTTTAGCAGGATTTCGGGGCTTCTGGAGCCCTGGAATGAACTTCCTTGGTTTCTCAACTTTGGCTAATGATCCCACCATTGAGCGAATTATTACTCTCCTCCTGGTGCAGTGTTGCTTATTGTGTATGATCGTGATTTGTCAAGAGAGTAGTATATCTACCTTCTTGTCTTCTAACAGAGCTGAAACGGCTTGTTACTGGCAGGTCATTTGCCAACACAGGAGTCGTCTAATAAAAATGGCAGGACTACAATTTCGGCCTCAAAGATTGTTTCTTTTTCCTGGATATTGATTAAATGGTCTGGATTCTCATGAGACTAGATCATTGGGCTTCGCGGCGGTTCTTGTAATCAAAAATGTTCACAGGTGACCGAGGTCGGATTGAACGATGGTTGAATGAATCTGAGCTAAGACTCAAAACATGAACGTAACTATGCCATGCACTAGACCTGCTGTTACGCTTGTACGAAGAGCTGTTGTACGAAGAGTTCCCATAAACTCTACTCAGTCGTTTGAACATCGTCTCAGACGTTGATCTAGTCAGGAGGCTTTTGCTCTTTCAATACAGCGTGAACCCAGTACCCAGTTTCAGGTAGGATCCTCCACTGGCTTTCTGTGAATATACGTTCAGTGAGTGGTTTGATTACATAATACTATCTACGGTTCAATATTGGACTTCGTGTTCCACTCCCTGGAGACCCCGGACCTGTTTGCCCAACTTCTAAAACAACATCCAATAAATCATAAACATGCCAATCAAACCCAAACCCACAAATGGGATGTACTGGCGGATCATGGCTTCCCAATTGATTCGCTGGGCGGCTCGACGGTACTTTTTGCTTTCGGACCGCAAGTTGCTACTGAGGTCGGTCATGTGGTCCAAAGAGTGGCCCCGATGCAGCAAATCCTCGATATTCTTGGTCATGACTCTGGTCACATCCTGTAGCTCAGTGTTGAGCTTGTCCAGGTTATGGGTGGCTCTTGTGTCCTGGTACACTCGTTTGGTCTTTTGCATAAACGTGTCAAACTCCACAAACTTGTATGGTCTAACTCCTTCCTTGAGGGCCTCTGCTCCGTGTGATTTCTGGAATTCTCGATCCAGCTCGTCCAGGTAGCTGAACGCCAGTTTACGGGGGTATGACGCCTCAGAGATGCAATAGTACACAATCCCGTCCTTCATAAGGTAGTGGATGGTGTAGTTATCTGACTCGATGGAGGCTCGATCGGCAGATGTGGGCGACAGTTTTTGTGTCACCAGCTTGCACTGACGTTTCTGTACTGTGAGATCTTCTCCTCCATCGTCCACGCTGGCAGAGAGGGGCAGGCCGTCGGTCGCCCGCATTATGAGAGTTGATAGGACCATGGCAGAGGTGTGACAGTGACTATGTGGTGGGTGAAATGGCGACTATCCAATGGCGGCCTAGGATAGTGTGTAGTGTCAAATGTAGTATGTAGAGGGTGAGGTGGTTTATGCATGGAATGTCTTGGGGTAAAGTTTATTGCTGGAGTTGAAGAAACAATATCGAATGTGAAAAAGTAAAAAAAAAGAGAAAAAAATAAATACAAAAAAAAAAAGAAAAAAGAGGACGAGGATGTGTGGTATTAGTTGGTTGGTTTAGTGACTCCTGAATTAATTCATTTTTGTGAGGCTGAGTGGAAGGGGAGAGAATGACGACAGAGGACGAAGTATTCAAGAGTTGACGTAAAGGTTCCGTAGCACCAGTTAAAGAAATAATATGGCTGAACCTGCTCACCTATCTATGACGAATGAGAATCACTTCGGGGTTACGTTAACTAGTTAAGAGCTGTGTGAGACACCTATGGTCAAGGTAAGCCATATAACAGCAAGAATACCTTGCCTGATCAACCAAAAGTACTTTCGAAACCAAGACGCATTCCATGTCACACCCAAAGAGTCACAGAAACTGCAAACACAGGTTCTTTACCATTAATATATATAACAAGTTCTGGGATGACATAATTCTAACAGTAAGGTAGAGTAATACTGTGTATTCTTTCTATCTTGAACAAGATATGGAGTCTGGCTTTGATAACAAGGTGCTTTGGGAACAATGATGGAGAGATCAACTGCGTCATCGTCCCATGGTGTATTAGCCTTTTTTTTTTCTTCTCTCGAAAAGAAAAACAACTATGTAATGAAAAAGCTGATCACAGAATAAAGCACTCCAGTTGAGAGCAATACCATGTTTCAGAGAAAGGAGATAATTGGGTAAATACTAGAAAATTGGCATTCATGGGCTCATTTACTACATAATTCCTAGTCACAATCTACAGGTCTCGACTTAGCGAGTCAGCGTCTTTTTTTTACAAAAATGCACAACTGTGGTTATTATTATCAATCTCGGATCAAGTTCCCTAAAAAGTATAAGATGACTGCTGTCTACAAATATCCTTTAATGACTTCTCCAATAATGTTGCAAGAGGTTCACTTTTTGTGGTACTGGCTCTAGTAACTATAGGATTTCGTCAATCCCATGCGGTGGAGGAGCAGGATCGCATCTCATCCTTTAGCAACTTGCTAGTAGCGATAGTACTTCACGCAATCCTACATTATCTCATCTACAACTCTACAATGACTACAACACATCATTTTGGGGTGGACTCTGCGGTCCTCAATTTATTATCCCCAGAGGTTCGGCTTCAGCCTACTCCTCTGAACTATAGATGGGTTCATCAGCCTACATCCTCTTAGAGAGGTTCAGCTTTCACCAGGTTCATCAGCCTACATCCTCTTTGAGGTTCGACTTTCACCAGACAGGTTCATCAGCCTACATCCTCTTAGGTTCGGCTCTTGCAACATAAACTCAGGATAGCCATTCCTATTGAGTTGGTGGGCTCTGGCTCCATTGGGTTGACTCCCCTCTTAGCTCTGGCTCCATTGGCTGGCCTCGGCTCTAGGCCCTGGCTCTCAGGTTCTGGCTCGTCAGCTCGGACACTGGCCAAATTGTTGCTCGCTCTTGACCAATCAATGGTGTCTGAAAACAGATCTTTGCTCTAGCATACTGGCAGTCAGACTTTTCGCACTAAGGCGGCACTTGCTCAGTTATCATACTGGCAGTCTCGACGTTTGGCGCTTTATGGCGGCTCGGGCTTCTGTGGCTCTGGCTCTTTGCTCAGTTATCATCGCTAGGCGGCATAATCTCAGAAAGGTATTTCACCCTATGAGGTTTCGTTGGTGGCTAGTGGCTCATGCGTATTCCAACGCGTCATTGCTCATCGCCAAACAGATGGTTTTCACATGCAGGGAATCAAAACCCTTGGGGGCCACCCAAACTAAACGGACAGTTGAAGAGCTGGTGTTACACTCATGGTCCATAGTTGCATGGTAAGACAGGTCTGCTTCTCAGCTCCGCATTTCAGCAGGCTATACCGCACCTTTCGTCTTGATGAGAAGCTGACAAGTTCCTAGCAGTAGCAAGCTGCTGAGTGATCTGTCGCTCTGAAGAAAAATAGAGGGATCTGAGGGGTTTATATATTTTTAGGAAAAGAATAGAGTTTGTGGCAGATGCAAATATATGCCTTTCAGATGCACCTCAAAAATACAGGAGGCTGGTCGTGTGAGTTGCCACTTTGTCTCTCTGTGAACATTCAACAGGGAATGAGAATATTCAAGAAGAAAAAAATACCCTTATAGAATGAACTGAAATATCAAGAATGAGCTGCTTTTTTCCAGGGGATTTTTCAGGTTTTTAATAACTTTGCCACATGAAAAAATTAAGTTTTCGAGGTAAAGTTTGAAGACAAGAAACGACCAGAACATTCGAAAAGAATTATAGATGGCTTAGACGTTCTGGGTCGCACGCGCGCTACACTGACGGAGCCAGCGATTTGGCCAAGCCTGAGAAGGCTAGATAATCTTGTGAAATTCCGTCGTGCTGGGGAGGGAGCATTGCAATTGTTGCCCTTGAACGAGGAATTCCTAGTAAGCGCAAGTCATCAGCCTGCCTTGATTACGTCCCTGTGCAGGTAAACTTACAATGAAGATCGTTAGTACACAGGAAGGAGTCAGTCTGATTTCTAAGTGCCCAATACAAATATATAGGTTTCAGCAGATCATGTCCGAAGCGAAGAGAGAAAGAAATTTGAGATCTAAGTTGAGTATGCCACGCCTATATTCCTAGATACGCTTGTTCAATATGTTTAGTTACTCATTCTCTCATTAAACTAGTTAGGAACGGCCAAATCAACGCTGAACACCATGAGACCCTCATCTGCAGCCGAAAGTGCGCCCTTGAGGAAAATCTTCTGTTGCAACGGGTCCAAAACCGCACACATGGACGATCCAGCATAGAGGACATCTCCTTGCTCGAATCCTACTCGGTTAGCGGTAACCATGGTAACCGGGAAATCCACATCTGTGTGCTGATTCCAAACGGGATGAAGTCGCTCGATCCAGTACTGCAATACATCCACCATGGGCAGTTTGTTGTCGACATCGGCAGTGTAATCGTGGAAAGAAGCCAGATCCTCATCCTTGTACTTGGGGGCATCTTCAGGTTCGGTAATGAGACCATAGAGGGTAGACTTTCCATGTAACATGGTGCATTTGTGCACAATGGCGGCCCTAAGCTCCTGATTAGACTTTTCCTGCTCCTCGGTCATGGGGATTCTCTCAGAAGACAAAAGGGGCACCAACGAAGGTGACTTGCTGTGGGTCCAGGCCATGGGGAGCAGAACAAGGGGAACCTTGTTATTCTTGACAGAAGTACCAAACTCATAGTCTGTAGAGTTAGCTTCAAACTTGTAAGGGTTGATATCCATGCAGATCCCAACCTGGAATTTCAGAGGCACTTTTCCAGAAAGAGATTCAAATGGACCAAAGGTCTGGAACCCATCAGGAGACTCGGTCATGCCCATATCCTCATCACACGTGTACAGAAATGCCTTTCTGTAAGTGAAAAGTACATCTCCGCTGGGGGCCACCATTGACACCGAATTATAAGTGACATCCTTAGTGGGACAATACTCAGGGAATCCAACCATAACATGACAATTGATTTTTTCGGCCCATTTTCGAGCCCAGCCGATAGATTTGGCCGATTTGTCATCTCCAGGAGTTTCCCGGAATGGCGCCAGGTTTTCGGCCGATTGCATGTTATATCCAGTAAAAGACATTTCTGGGAGCATCAAAATGTCAATTTTGCGTTTCTCGCCCTCGGTTCCGGACTTGAGATATCGCTCAATCAACTCATCTGCCACAGTCATGTTTTTCTCAACCTCCCCCATCTCGGGTTTGAGTTGAAGACACCCAATCTGCAGATTGAGAGGAACCGTTGATCGAGCCGTCGTGGCCATCTTCCGCACACTAGTGTAAGATGCAAGCGAGGGACCACGGAAAACTCGACTTAGTCGGCCTAATATTCCCGTCATTGCGAAGGAAGAGTGCATGAGATTGGTGAGATAGGCCATGCAGATGACAAAACCTTGATGTGATTAAAGTTGCATCTAGAGAAAGTTAGCTTCAACATATAGGTTTCACAAATTAGGAGAGTTGCGCAAAGTATATTCAAGATGAGGGTACTGTAATTTAGTTGAGAATAGTTTAATTTGGTTGCGAATAGTTTAATCCATTGAGTAGAGTTTACCTACGTGGCAGTGTCACTGACCTTACACTTTCCTAAACTGCATCTCGTTTAATAAAGATAAATAGGAATTGTCTTCCATTCATTTCTTTCATTAATGGATTACTTCAGCTAGAAAAGTCGATTAAATGACGATCTTCATTGAAACTGATGGTTGAAAGATCCAACTGACCTTAAGGTTAGTTTTCAAAACAAATAATGAAAAAGATTACAGCACCTAGGATTCTCGTATGGTCTCCCACTACAATACTAACTAGGCTCTCTGGTGCTTGACTATGGCTGATCGGACGGGAAGCCGTATTTTCACCTGGATATGGCCGTAACCAAGACTCCGATACGGGGAATCGAACCCCGGTCTCCACGGTTCTCAACATGAGAGCGTGATGTGATAGCCCCTACACTATATCGGATTTTTTAATTTTCGAAAAATAAGGCTTTCTAGGACCTGAAATTTGCTTATGTAATAGGCCTGAGAACATGAGTTTAACCTGTTAATTAGTTCGCAAATGACAACCTCAAGTCGATCAGTTTTCCAGTGAAAACACCAAATTAAGCACAGTCTAACTAGTAGACTTACTTCAATTAGTTTAGAATTACCTCATATTTATGTTATTGTCAATTGAATGTATGAGGAAAAAAAAAAACAGGCCCATATGAGAGACGTGTGTTACCTGCTTGAAAAGGAGAATACTCAAGGTTGAATCATTATAGTCAAGCTTATGTTACTTTCTCATTTTTATTATGCTCTGATTTTATTACAACAGGTATATGGACTGAGAGTGAAGATGCTATGAATAACTTTGATAACTTCAAAACTAATACATGGCAGCCTTTCGGCTTATCTATTTGATATAAACTAACTCTTCATAATATCTTGTTGACCCGAACTTCGTGTATCATTCAAAATTCTGCCCTATCGACTGTCGATGGTAATAGCATGGCCTACAATGGTAACAACAGGTAAATAAAGCGAATAAGGGTATGTTCAGTTAATGTAACATTTCAGTGTACTGAATTATTGTGTCTTAGATCAATAATTTATTTGGATTTCAAGCAACACAGAGCATAATTGACTACTCTCACCAATTCTGGTACTCCTGTTCAGTCAGCGAAACAAAATGGAAACGAAGTTCTGGATGAGATTCAAATAATGTATTTATCGAAGGAAATTAATTCCACAGCCGAATTTTGTTGGTTTTTAGTTCGAGTGTTAGTAGGATTAAAATATTAGATTAAAATACTTAATTAAAATTAAAAAACTAAAAAACTAAAAAAAAAAATATTATAAATTACAAAAAAACAACCCAGTTACCAAATTGAAGAATTAAACCCCAATTTAGGAAGTTCATTACTCAATATATGACGCCTAAACTACTAGCATTGTTACCGTATTTATATACCATAGGTATATGCAGCCCATTTTCAGTCTCTATTAATGGCTGACTTTTGAGAAACAACTTGGACACTTAATAAGCTGTTGCTTGTTTTTGTGTTATGCTAGAAATCACACTCAGCCGCTGAGATTTCTGCTGAGATTTTTGAGTCCCAGGGCTGAACACTAGGAAACTGGAATGCAGATCCATCGTAGTAGGCAGAAGCTGAGCTGTTGGCCTAGACAAACGCCCTTTGAAGTTCAACTAGGGATTCGACAATTGCCCTCTGTAACTCTGATGGGACATCTACAATATCCTGAAGCTGGAGTGAAACGAATGTGCATTGATACAGATTTTCTTCCTTGCATTCTAACCAGACGACAACCAGATATACAATCTGATTATCCTCTTCTATCACACTTATTGTTCTCAGGGTATGGAGCTCCAACAGCGTCCAATTTCAAAGTTGTTCATTGAATAAGCAGGAATGGCCCGATATTAGATAGTTATATCATGTTACAAAGGGTCTGCTCTGGGTAGAACAGGGAAGCATGTTGAGAACTCCAGAAAGGAAGCCACCACCAGCCAAAACGGTAAGGTAGACAGGATTGGACCCAAACTTTTAACGCCCACTTCATGGGATCTTGGTTGACTCTTCAAACGAACGATTCACTATTGCACTCATTGGTTGTTCTTCGCCTGTAATTGTGTCTACTGAAGTTTGATCCAGACATCATACGTCTTACTACATTCTCTCACTACGCTCACACATTCAAAAACATCATGTCATAACCGTTAAGCTCACTACTCTAATAAGCGGCTTCACTTGCTACGCGTTGCGCTGCTACGCCGCGCTTATTTGGCAAAGTGGGCAAGAGCCTCGAGCACCTCAAGCTCGATCTCAGCCTCGGCAGCCACAGCCTCATCAGCGGACTGGGCGTTCTTCTGGGCCTCAGCGGTGAGGGCCTTGATGGTCTCAGGAGAGAAATCCTCGGCCTGGAAAGCCTCGACAGAGTTGACGGAGATCTCAGAGTTGGGCTGAACAACAGCGAAACCGCCAGAGATGAAGTAAGACTGGGTCTCACCAGTGGTCTCAATGACCTCCACAACACCGGGCTTGAGCTGCTGGATGGTGGGAACGTGGTTAGCCAGAATACCGAGCTCACCAGCAGTGGAGGGGATGTTGACCTGAGTCACCTCCTTCTGCTTGTAAAGGGTCTGTGTTAGTACCAGGAATATGTTAAGTTACATTGGTGGAGTTGTTTGTGTCTTGTTGAGGAGAGTTGGTTGGTATGCGTGAATTGTTGAGTTTCTTGTGGAATTGAGGATAGTGGTGCAAAGACGAAAATGTACAGTCTCATAAACAGCTTTGAAATCACACCACCCAACTTGCCTTTGTACCACCCTGTCGTGTCGCACTACTTTTCATCACAGATCTACTCAACCCCCAATCCACTCAACCAAGAAATTCAATCCCTCATTCCAATCTTCAATTCAACCATCCACTTCATTCTTCAATTCGCCAATTGCAATTCTTCATCTTTCTGCATTTCTCCTCCTCTTTTTTTCATTTGTTTTTGGTGTTTTCCCTTTTTGTGTTTGTACTCACCTCATGGGGAAGAGCCAAGGTAAGTCGCAGCTTGTCGACAGAAGCAGTCTCGGCGTAACCTCGTCGAGCAACTCGCACGGCGGGTCGGGCAGCACCCCGGATGGCGGATCGAGCAACAGAAAACATTATTTGTTGTTTATGGTGCAAGGTGTTGTCTTGATGACAGGTGTGGGAGTATTTTCCTAACGTGGGTTTTGACCAAAAAAAGGTTGTGTCCAATCAGCTGCGCGGTTAGTGCCCTTACCCTGGATCCGAGAACTTTAACTGAGGAGTGTGAGCTGAACTTAAATGGTTCCATGGATTGCCCTAACCCGAATCACGTGATACAACACAACCACCCCTAAAATGTCTTTGCTTAGTTAGCTAAAAGTAGCCCGCTACCGGATCTAAACCAAACTGCACTCATCTAGGGTAAATTATACTCTCAAAGTTTTTTCTCGTGATTGTGTTATACTTTCCGTTTTAAGTTTGATCACATCAAGTGCATACTATCTGTTTCAGGGCTAACACATCGTTTTCACTTCTCGCTCATCTCGTTCAGTACGGTCCATGGAAGAAATCCAGCAACACACAAACCAGGTGCTGGTTGGGGCGGGCCAACTTCTAGCTTTCCTGAGTCAGCAGGGAGTGCCGATGAAACCAGTTCCTAATCCTCCAGCGTTACTACAGACACAAATGGACAAGTCTGTGGCGGCGTTTAACGCAGCTTTGGACCAGATGAGTTTAAGACTTGAGTCCGGTCTAGAGTTTTTGAAGCTGGAGAGAGTGAGGCTGGAGAAGGCTAAGGTGGAAGTGGTAGGGGTCAAGGAGGAGACGGTTGTGAAGGAGGACGTTCCACCCCCTCAGGACTTTATGGAAGAGACGTTTAATGATTTTGGAGCTAATGCGGTGGACATTGATGCGATGTTGGAGTCCAAGGATGGTGTCAACAGCAAAGACCCTTTGATGGACGATGAGTTGTCGTCGTTGCTGGTTGATGGTGATAACAACAACAATAATAATGACGACATGGATGGGTTGTTTGGTGATGGATTTGACTTTGTGTCTTACGATCAGTGATTTAATTAATGTTATTTATTTATTAGATATACTAAGGGAGGATCTCTGCAAGCCTGATTGCTGTAACTTTGAGGTTACAGCATTAGAAGCTAGAGGATAATAATGACCTTCATTTTTTTTTCCAAAGTAGCCTGATATGAAATCTCACTGATTGCGAATCAGGGAGTTGGTAATATGCTTCTAACACCTGGTGAAGATGGCACACAACATGGCGTGTTCTAATTTCAGGTTTAGCAGTTGGGAATTAGAATGACTACAATCAGGGCAAAAGTATGGTAGGGCAGCGACTTGTAGAGAGAGTTAGTAGTTCTCTAGTGTTAGGACAGCTAGAGATCGGGATACCACAACCAATCTAGCTGTGAATTCTATTGCCCTCTTCGCAATCAGGGATTCAGAAGATGGATATAGAGAGTCACCCCCCTCAGGCCAATTCCCAAAACTTGCCAACAGTAGCAGCCACGCAATCAGAATGCTACGTTGTCTCGACTGTAGTGGGAATTACTCCAGAGGTCAGGTGACCTTGAATCACAACGGGAATCATCAACTGAATAGTTCAACCATACCAACATTCAATTTCTGCCTCCTGTTGGCATTAAAACTTCTCACGGCTGGTGGGTAGTGAAAGAAGGCAACAGGCACTAGAAACAGTGGGTTGAGTGTCAGCTGATTTCTCGTTTTAAATCAGGAAATGAGCAGCTTTTGTCGTATGATAGACCGAGGAGATGAAGAGCTTCCTACTATCAGGAATTAACGAAACAAGAAAAATGAGACAAGAAAAGCGAGACAACTAAACGAAACGACAAAAAAAAGTTGAAACAGTCAGTTTTTGAGGGCTTGACTCTATTTTTGCTTGCTTCTATTTTTTGTTTCTGTGTTAGTATTGTGACAGAATTTGGGGTGTCTTTGTGTCTGTGGGTGTTTGTGTTATACTTTTGTGTCTGCGTTTGTGTCACTATGTGTCTGTCATTGTTTCTATCTTTGTGCGAGTCTTTGTGTCGTCAATGATCGTAATTGCTTTGATGCTTTTTTCCTGACCTTGTGTTATTTTTTGTCATCTTTGTCAATTCCTGATAAATTGAAAGGAAGTCAAGTAGGAAGTGGAAGGGGACTGTTTAAGTAACTCAGAGGTGTTTCATCAACAAAGTGGTGAGTCTAATTCAAGGTGACGAAATGTAGTCATGAGTTTCAACAGGTCATTCGGTAGTGGCAGTGTATGTCATTGAGGATGCCTTGGTTTCTCTCTTTGTTCCCTTCTTTGTTTAATAGTCTTTTCACCAAAGACTGTCGGACCAATTCAAATTAGAATCAACTATCTACCAGAAGTCGTTCCCTACTTGTGCATTGATCAAATTCACTTGTGCGGCAGAAGAATTTATAACTATTTCAGCAATGAAGGTGATAGAAGCATACGTGAGGCGTCAAACACAGAACTGGTACAAACAGGTCAATAAATACCATACTCTTGAAATGAATATCTTCTTCTCTATAAACCTGCTGTCCTCAGCAAACGTAAGCCTTTTGTAAAACTCGCGTGTACATCGTGTACATTGTGTATATCTCTCATCCTGCACTTCCTGTTTTGGACTGATAAGGTAACCTCAAATACCTTACATTTCAAGGTGCTATAGAATGTGTAGGACAACCTTGAAGCCTTACTACAGATATACTCCACACACACTCTTGAATTCATCTTCTCCTTGCCAATGTACATACAGGTTAGATTCAGTTGTCTACCTCATTCAGTTTAACCACCATCACCGTGAGGTTATCGGTGCTGAAGTTATCCAGCGCAAACTCCACCAGGACCCTGCTCATCTGTTTGGGGTCTTGCATTCCTCGAATCAAATCGCAAGCCTTTTGATCGTCACAAACGTCCCATAATCCGTCACATGCCAAAATTAGAAACTCGTCATCGGCTACTATTTCGGTTTCAGTGGTGTAAGGGTTGCCGATAATCAGAGACTTCATGCAAGTGTCTCCTAGGGCTCTGGTGACAGCAAGCATGCCATTAACCCGATGACTGATCACCATTCCACCGCTATTGACCACTCTTTGTGTCTCATGTGCATCTGTGCCCTTATGATCATAACTCAGTCGAAGCGCTCGTCCTGCGCGACACAGAATCATCCGGGTATCGCCGACATTGGCAGTGTATAGTTTTCGTTTGCAATTTTCTTGTGGAACCTTGGAGAACAATGGTTTGTAATCCTTCGGTAGTTTGTGTTCTTTTCCTGCATTTGTCACCGTCACTGGCCGTCCTTGTGAATTTTCCCATCGTAACAATGCTACGGCCGCAGTGCACCCCGAGCTGAGACTGCGGAGCTCAATTGACTTGTCTATGGCCATAAACGCGAGATTGAGCAGCTCCGGCACCGATTTTGGCTCTCCATCTTCTTGTTCCTCATTTTCCATTATCTGACACTCCACCTCGTTGACAATCACAGAAGCACAATAATCCGCCGCATGCTTTCCCGCATGGCCATCAAAAACAGCAAACAACCCTCCATCTGGAGTCCCACAGATGTTGTGAGCTGCCACATGAGCATCCTCCATAGTTCTCCTGCAGCGCGAATTCTTATCCTCTGTCACTCCGTCTACAAAGGACGATAGCGGTGAGCCTACCGTTGGCAAGCCATTGTTATTGGTTAGACTGGGGATTACTTTGAGTTCGTTCTTGCTGTTTCTCCTAAACAGTTTGAGCATTGTTGTGTACGACCGAACGATATGGGGTGAGCACCACCAACTTTCTGAATGCACAAAGGGGTAATATCTGAGTCACGTGCAAGTATCAAGTCACGTGCAGGTATAAGATAGATGTGTTCTTTTCTTTTGTCGGCTTGCCTTGATGGTCTGTAGTTTAGTCTGGATATCACGGGTCAGGTCAGCTACACCCTGATTTCCACATGTGGCAAAACCTTAAATATGGGTTAGGGTATTTGGGAAGAATTCCGGAATAAACCTGTCAGGTGTATGATTTAAAGTTTAGCCTTTATTCCATGCAAGGTCCGGCATAACCACGCAGGGGATTACACAGTCTCTGGGCAAGGAGAAAAAGGTGTTCCCTTGAAGTTTGAACAAAGAAGTTAGATTAGGAAGCTCCATTTTGCTGTATCTTGTGTTTCAATGGCGATGGAACGCTGCAACTTACACATTGGGACATGGCTGAAGAGTTCCAAGGAAAGGGAATCTGGCAATCCCTGTTCATCATCTGATCCAGGGCGTTATGAGAATCACTTATCGGGATTTCATTTGACAAAAGCGGTCCAGAACTTTTTATTCTGGCACTCAATGGGATACTGAGCGGTTACAATCTGTGTGGTGAATGACCGTGCTACAGATGTCACTTGAATATAGACTATGTTGACATACCATGATCAGCTAAGCTATCGGGGAGCTCGTTGGAGGAATGACGACGCAGACTACTGAAGAACCAAAGTCAGCTAAAAATGACATCTGAGGCTCAGCTTTCATGTGACACCAGCTCACCTAATGCGAGATCAGTTAATAGAATCTCAGTACTCTCTTCATAGAGTGACTCCAATCGAAGTGGAACCGTAATTCATTTATTGCTCGCCAGCCAGTCTAATTGGGTGGCTACACTCTTCCACGAGATAATACGCTTAGCCGCGTGGCAGGAGATTGTTTCCTGGTGGCTCTAAGAAGTCGTCACAGGTTTTTCAATTCTGGAGACTCGAACAATGTAATAGGAAATATCTCGGACAGCGTTTACAAATAATCACCAACAGCGTATTCAGCACCCCTTCACTGTTGTTACTCATTTCTTTCGACAACCGAGAGATTCGAACTCGTAACCAAATAATATAATTTAAAGACTCCAGGGTAACCAACTTTATTGTGCCAATGCTGCAAACCTTAAAGTGAAATTTCACATCTCACACTAACGACACAAAACCGAACCAACAGCCATGCCTCCTAAGAAAGCGGTTCAAACCACAAACACCATTGTCAAGATCATTGTCGGTGCCGGTGCCGCCAAGCCCCAACCTCCCGTTGGTCCTGTTCTCGGATCCAAGGGTGTCAAGGCCATTGATTTCTGCAAAGAGTTCAACGCCAAAACCGCTCACTACCAAGAAAACATTCCCATTCCCGTCGTGCTCACAATCAAGCCCGACCGAACGTTTACTTTTGAGCTCAAATCACCACAAACTGCATGGATGCTTCTCCGGGCTGCTGGAGCCGAAAAGGGAGCCGCCAAATACAAACCTGGCCGAGACCAGCCAGTGGGCCAGCTTTCACTTAAGCATATTTACGAGCTGGCCAAGATCAAGAAAACCGACTCGCGACACAAAGACCAGTCTCTGGAAAACATCTGCAAGTCCCTTTGTGGAACCGCTCTGAGTGTTGGAGTGGAAATCGTTCATTAGAATCATGTATATAGTAACTTAGTGATATGTCACATTTGAATTGAGGAGAGCCTGTAGCCATTACTTGATTCACATCTGCAAAGAACAACCCTGACCAAGACACGAGTCTAATGAAGCTATTGTACCTGCCTAGATGGTGTCACCGCTCAACAGACACCTGTAAACCTCTGCCCTTGAAACGGTGTCTCAAAGTCAAAGTCACTGATATTTTTCCCAATATTTTTGTTCTCCGCCCAAAGGTCAGTTGACTAGTTCCAGGTAGCAGTGAAGGAAGTCCTGGATCGCCCACAGCTGTACCCGAAATTTCAGACTTTGGATACGAGTTGAGAGTGGTCTGTGCCATTCGTAGTCTGTCGTTGTAATGTGCATTTCATCAGAGTATGCATCATGTACCCCAGAAGATGTAATGCGGTGGAGATCTTGAACTGGTTGTGGGGGCATTTTTTCTCTATAAGGGCTAGACTGTTTCTCCAGAGTATGAGAAACCACCTATCCAGATGACAGCCGTTATGCTACTGTAGACCAGTCTAAGAAACTGCCAAAGCTTTGACCACAAACAAAGGATCCAAGCCATTTGAGATTCTACGATGGAGAAGGAGGAGCTATAAAATTGTGACGGAGATTTTTGTGCAGACCGAGCTGAAGTGCTTGATGGCCATTTGAAATCCTTCTTATGCAAAGCCAAGCCTCAAATCTTGAACTTTGCGTCTCGTTTTCCAATTCAGGAGCTGTGAGTGACGTTTTCGGAATCCGTTATGCCACCAAAAGCACAAATGTGTGATCAGAGTCTCAAGAGCAGTCTACAACATATTGAAGGCTTCAAGACCGCGGTGCATCAATGAAGATGATGAGGATGGTGTTGAAGCTCATGAAGGTGAACCTGTAACTCATGGCACCCACTTTGATGTTATTTCGTGAGTTAGATATGCCACTCTTATCTTGTGAGAGCAGGCACAAGCCCGATGCTCCAGGAAATGGTTGTGGAGTTAATTTGCCTTGTGCCATAGGGATCGGTGTCTTATTAAGTCAGTGTGTGTATTGCTAGATAAATGTGGTGAGATGAAATCTGGCTCGTTGATGGTGTGTAGAATCATTGACAGGGCAGATTACAGGAGATACTGCCTGTGTCCACACAGAAAATCCTCTTTTGTGCAATCAAAGGCTTCCAAAGAAGTTGGGTGATGACAAGAGTTGAAAATTGACACCAGGCAAATGGGATCACTAGTATGGTGTACATTTCGAGAACTTCAGGCAGAGCTCCACCCAAACTGAACCAATTTCACATCGAGCAGCTGGAAGAAACACTAGATCAAACGGAATGGATCTTGGGAGCGTCAGAATCCTTTGCGAGCACGCTCTTGACTTCTTAAAGGTTAGTTGGTGTTTGGGGTTCAGGCTGCTTTTAACGATTCTATTGGCCCTGAAACACACAATCTTTTCTGCCAGCCAGTAGCTACGATATTGTCTACATTACAGTCGCAGCAGTTGATATTAGCACACTTAACTCTTCACTTGCGTCAATGGCATTCGTAGTACCCTGTTTATCGTTATCAGTAAATTGGAGCACCTCTGAAGATCACATTAAATATCGTTCATTATCGTTCAATGCGCAGACTGAATCAGCCTGGCAACTTCAATGGCTAACTCGTCCTGCCATCGTGGAGCCACTACTTGCACACAAATAGGGGCGTTTTCGAAAATCTTGCTACCATGATCAACCCACGGCCTCCAACACAAACGTTCAAACTCATCTCGGAACTCATATGACTCGTCGTAATCAAAATCGTTCACCCTGGATCCCGTAGGCACAACCACTGCAGGATAATCCATGAGGTTCCATATTCCGCAGTACATGAGGTTCTTAGACGAATGGAATACTGGTGCTATAGTATTCGCCACAGGATAAATGACACAATCGAGACCTTGGGTTTGGGTGAAGTCGGTATGGAAGTCCAATCTGAAATCGTCGCGTTGTTTATGTAAGTCCCACAACTCCTGGTAAGTGTGTGATTTGACTGAATCGAGAATATCTTGGGTTTGCGGGGTTATGGGTTCGTTGAATCGGCTAAAATGGGCTCGGATTCGATCTCCACCGTCTGGGAAATAAAACGCCGTCAAGAGGTCATTTGCCAAACGGATATTTGGGGGAGTATACGGAACCAACTCCACGTTGTCCATTTCAGCTTGAAATTTTGAAACTAGTTCAAGAATTGCCCTTTTTATTGGCGGAAATGGTTTCACAAATCCATCATCGATACAATATCCGATTTTCAGTTTCTTTTTGCTTGAAGGTGGGGTCCACAACCATCTGTCAACCGAAGGGTCCAGTTTCCATACATTCTGAAGACCCACGTGGTTCATGAAGGAGTCAATAAGTCGTAAATCACCAGACATGGGACCACATACACTCATGATCGACTCGTTACCTGCCATCATCATATCCACACCTACATTTGACAGCCTTCCAAAAGTGGGACGAAGAGAGTAGATTCCACAAAAGGAAGCAGGTTCTCGAACACTTCCCCCAATATCTGTTCCTAACCCAAACTTTGAGGCACCTATTGAAATCAGAGCGCCTTCACCAGAAGAACTGCCTCCCGAAGAAAGAGCTGTGTTGTGAGGGTTCAAAGTAAAACCGTGAAGAGGAGAATGAGATTCTCCAGACATAAGAATCTGGGGCCCATTAGTACGACAAAACGGAATACACCCAGACTGGAGTGTGCATGTGACAAGAAACGCGTCACGAGTCATAACTCGATCAATATGAAACGAATTCTGAGCATGACAAGAGTATCCTTTAATAGAAAAGATTTCTTTAAGTGAAATAGGCAGGCCGAACAAGGGGAGGTCACGCAATTGGCTTCTTGAATCATCCAGCTTTTGTGCTACCTCAAGTGCATATTCACCCAACACTTCTGTCAAGCAATTGACCAACCGATGAGCAATGATGGCAGCCCTTATGAAGCTTCCGACGACACAAACGCAAGTCAGAGAACCCGATTGCAAAGCACCAATCAGCTCAAATGCGTCACGTGAAACAATTGCAAGGTCACTTGGGGCCATCAATTGCTGAAACAACGGAATCACATTCAATGGCAACTTGACAGGGATCTCCAAAGTAGGAGTATCTTCAGGAGCAGGGAACAGTCTAAGTGCTGTAGCAATACTCACTTCCAATCTGTCATTGTATATTTTCTGTGCTGTTTCAAATGACATCGTGATGACTAGACTAGACAAGGTTATCTTGCATGGCGCGATGGTCTAACCCTTGGATAAGGTTTGTATGTTAACCAATTTCGGACACCAAGTTTATTTACCGTTGATATTTTCCGCGACTTCATCTTCAACTACAGCAAGCTGATTACCGTACCGGATTTTCAAGAGAAGCGCACCATTTCGCTGTCATCATATATGGTTGATTTGACGAGTTTTTAACCATTTCCATATTGTTGGCGTGGTTTGTATAGGACTAATACAATGCATCTCTCCTTAGAACCAAGTACCTCAATAGAATGTCCCGGTTCATCTTCATGATTAGCCAGTTCGGATTTGATGTATCCTTGGCTTGATGGATCTCAGTGGTGTATTTTTCACCGTATATACTGTTTTAATTTGAGCTCTCTCAAATTCAACACCAGTACCAAGTGTTCATTTCTGTCAAAGCGGCTCCACCACACAGCCTCCTTATCTTCGGGATAATCCAGAATGTAGGATGCCCACCCACCAGAAATTCTTAATTCGACCATGTCGATGAGAAGTTAAGGAGGTGAGCCTGATAAAGTTTGAAGTTCTGCACTGTCTAGATCGGGGACGGATTTTATAACTCTACATAAATCTCCCGTTTGGATTAAATGCGCATTACGTTTTTGCTCATTGCTCAATAATTAAATTAGCTTCAGCATTATACATTTTTTTTTTCTGAAAAATCTTCTTCTTACTGGTTTAAGGGCTGGTCATTAGTTTTCGATCTGGAATGTTATGAAGACTATTTGACCCAAGGTTTGGGAATTAGGTTTTGTTTACAGTTTTGATAATAGGGTCTCATATTAAGGTTTTGTATGCCTTTTCGTACTCACCCACTGTTTCTGCACTCATGCAAGAAATGGAGTTCCATCTGAATCAATTCAACACAATTCAGTTACAAATATTTTCAAATTCAGACACATTATACATCAAGTTATGCCTACGTCATTCCGATGCACTGGCCCATTGAGTTGTTGGGATTACTGGGCGGGGTGCATAAAATTAAGTTCCGATCGGAAATGTAAGCAACAAGGTCATTCACGATCATGAAATTTTCGAAGGTACATATATTGATCTGAAGATCCAATTTTTTTAGAATACAACTGGTGAATCCTGCATTAAGGAACGAGAAATCGTTCTCTTAATAGTGGTACCAGTTGGCTAGGGGACGTTGTGGATAAAGTTGATGATGAAGCAGACATTATGTGATGATTTCTTAGCGGTCATCTTTCTCGATCTTTGCTCGAGTTTTTCTATTTTCTTCTCTCTTGTGTGTTTGGTTCTTGCGCCAACGTTTTGAGGTCTTTGCACGTGAGTTTGTGTTTCTC
>ULGR01000003.1:167838-182248 GCA_900519005.1 Yarrowia phangngaensis
TATGCATCAACTTTCAGCACAATTGTCCATTCTCATGGATATACTTAATTACCATTTTGAAGATTTTTATGATCTTTTTTGCTACCTCCTCTCCGTAAATGGTGGATCTTCAGTCTGTATTCTTTGGGTCCAGCCTGTACTCGACTATTTCATCGCGGAACACAAAATCAGAAAAAAAAAAAGAATATTAATCACCATTTTTCTTTCTTTTCTTTTCTTTTTCATCCGAAAGTCATTATTTCTCTCATTTTATGGTGGTCTTATATTTTCCTGATGATTATTTGTTCTTGTTACCTTTTAACCCCTTCTTTAGCCAAACTCCAGGTTTCCGCTCCTCCGTTCTTTGTCGCCGCTGACCCGATCGTAGACTACCCGCTGTGTCGTGCGGGCAAGAAGCAAGAAATCGGTAAGTTCAACAGTTTCCAGCCGGAACCTCTCTAACTCAGTTTTGGTTTTCCAGAGATGTCATTGTAGCCCAGAAGAAAATGGCAAGTTAGACTTTAATAAATCGAGATTCCTTCAACTAGTCTAGGAAATAACCAATCTGTTTCAATTCGGTAGGTTTAGCTCTGGTGATATCCTAGATGAAACTACAACTTGGATGTTCTCGTCATTTCAGGGAGGCCATCATTCCAGGGAGGCCATCATTTCAGGGAGGCCATCATTTCAGGGAGGCCATCATTTCAGGGAGGCCAACATGGTTGGAACATCCCTTGGAACGATTATGGATGCGCATAGCCTCGTGGAGTCATGTTCAGGAATTCTGACATGGTCACGTAATGGCTTACTTTAGTTATAATTGAATCAGAGGACGAACTGAGTATGGAGTTGCTGAAACCCGAGTCGTTGAATGGGATGAATGGGTTATTGGAGTTTCTAAGCGCGCCAAACGTATTCGCTAGATGCTAGGTACCTCATTTTTATCAGAGGGCAAGAATTGCCTTCTGTACCCCAAAAGCTCAGCATCTAAAGATAGAGAGGTTTGTTGGATGAGAAAGACCCCATATTATTGCAGGATAAGGAAATCCATTCGTCATTTGTCATTCGATAAAGAAAAAGAAAGAAAAAGGCTTAGAAGGAACGATACTTAAATAGCAAGAGCAGCCACTCCTGGGGATAATCCAGGAAGTGTAGAAATCACATCCATCTTTCGCAAACAAATGATGGAATAAAATGACACAAAGTCAAAATTTATATTTCCAAATTTTCTGAACTGTTTTTTTTTTAAGGAAAAAATTAAAGTAAAAATAACCTCAACTTTTTGGCAATCAAATGATTGGATAAAATGACAGAATAATAAAGAACCATAGTGGAATGTCTTCTCCTTGGAATGATCATGGGTCTACAGGAGTCCTTGAATCTGACTCGACTCCGAGTTCTGGGAGAGCTTTACATAGCCGGAGATTGTATCCATTCGCACTGCAACCTGTTGACGTTAATTCTGGGGCTGTTGTACAGTAACTAGTGGCAAACTCACTGACACTGGTAGCTGATAATACCATGAACTGATAACCTACTGGCACTAGTAACGGAATTATAAACCACGGTGTAAGAACGACGTTTGTGCATTGACTTAAATCATGCGTCCTCTAGGTACCCGGTTTTGTTACTATCGACCTTCCCATTTCTACATGTCACGGGTTGTCTTTCCTTACTACGATTCTAGGTTTGTTTATATCTATCACTCATCCTCCAACTCGAGAATCATTTCGTCAAACTTTCCAACACCCATTCGCTGGGCCTTTCTCAGCCGTTTGACGGCCTCAGCATACCATTTCTTCTGGTCGTCGCTCTCGGTGTCAAAAAGATTTCCATACTGGATCATGGTTTCAGCCACAGTGACCATGAACTCTCCATCATCTTCGGACTCGGATTTCAAGAAATGGTCAATAGCCGACTTGAGATGTTTCTTAGCCAGCTTCGTCAACTCCTTGTTGTCGGCTTCATCATCCTCGTTTTCATCCTCAAACATATCAATAACCGAATCGGCCACAATCATCTTACAGGTCCCGACACCCCTGTGTGCCTTCTTGATAGTCTCCTCCTTTGAGGAAGAAGCAGCAAGAATATCGTTGTAGACTTTTTCACATGCTACAAGCGTGGTTTCTGCAACATCTGATTTCTTGATGACGGCCTGAAGAGCCCCCGAAAGCTCAATAAGCTCTTCAATAACGTCCAATTGGTCAGGGGTGACCTCGGGTGCGGTTTTCTGGGCTTGCTTGAAAACGTCCAGAACCACATTCAACTGGGTGATCATATTTCGAGCAACCTCCTTACGCTCCTCTTTACTGACTATACTCATTTTTTCGTCGATATCTTGCTTGAGGGCCTTGGCTTTAACGAAAAGGAGTCCTGAGTCCTTGGGGAACTGCTCCAAGCCGGTTTCAGCACGTTCCAACGCCGCAGTAACAAACATATCTGAAGTCTCTGCAACCTTATCATCACTTTTAGCCTTCTTCTTCTTCACAGCCTTCTTCTTTTCTGCAAATTGGGCTAGATCAAGAAGGGAAGAGGCATAGATCTCATGGAACCGAGCGCTAAGTCCCTCTCCCTTGGTTTTCTGTAACAAAGAATCACATTCGTGAATTACGCCATGCAAAATTCGTGGCGATTCACGATCGGATCCCGTCCAGTTCTTAAACAAGCTTTCCAATTGACCCATGTCGTCTTCCTCATCAGCATCCAAAGTAAGAGCTGGGGTAGCTTCGTCGACATTTTCAGTTTCTGGAGACTTCGAGACGGGTTCGGTTTCCGTAACCTTCTTTTTCTTGTTTTTACTGGCCTTATTCAGCCCCAACGGTCGTTTTGCCATTTTTTCAACAGTCTGATAGCAGAGCCAGGTTTTTTTTCAGTGGTGTGATGTTCATGCATAATCAAGATTTAGAGAAGGTTATTTGGGATAGAGTTCTGGTAACAAAGTGGGATAACTTTGATTTCAACGTTTCACTTTCATTCTTCATCTTAATTTTAATGGCTAACCTTCTTTTATTGTCTCACCTTATTTTCATTTACTCGCCTGTGCAAATACTATCTGCCTCGATTGACAAGCCACCAAGCCATTAATGGGTTGAAGTTAGTATAGTATCTATTTAATTAAATCTTATATTGCTATAAATTCTATTCATGTGATACTTTTTTTCACACTACTGGGATAGGGCCTGGCTTTGTACGGATGGTTTTCTATGCAACTTCCGTAATGCAATAGTCTACAGTTCTCTGAAATATGTTAGGTAAAATGGGAGATAATGGACGGCTGTAAAATCTATCTCACTAGTCTTTTGAGTAAAACTTGATTGAATTTCCTCTTGTTCACCATAAATAATTGCTGTTCGGATTTTATATGTAGTCACTCGTTTCTTAAGTTATCTATACATCACAACATTCTAAGATAATATTCCCAGGAACAGGAAAAACAGTTCTCAACTAGAATGGTAGTTAGGATCATTACACCAGAAAAACTATTAACCGCCTCTATTTTCTTTTTTTATTTTTCGTATTTTTTCACCTCACCATCATGGACGCATCTTTCCACGTTAGAAACAAAATCGGCCTTGATTATACTTCAGTTGAGAACCAGATATTAAGTATTATTATCACTATTTAGTTAATGAACGAACTTATATCTCTTTTTGGGAGAAGGGAGTTCCAGTAGTAACCAACATTCCTTGGTGTGGGCTAAGGTCTTTGGAAGAAAGGAGGAATGGTCAGAGTAATGATACACTGAGCATCTATTGGATTGTCATCACTTACGAGGTGATGACATATCCCATAGAAGTAATCTACCGCATAGATTACATTCAAAATCTTTTGGCGGATATCGCCACTCTTCCCAGTGGTGATAGATTAACCAAGTAATCCAGTTCCTTCTCTGAATTGAATTAAATTAGAATACAACTTGAGAGGTAATTAAATGGTCTCAAGAATCTCTACCAAGACATGCTGTTAGCAGTCTGTGGCCGATCATAGACGACACCTGACCGTACCTAGAATTGAATCGCGTTACGCTTTTCCCCCAAATACTTTCAATTGACTATAACATATATTAGAATTAATTCTAGTTGAAGTAAGTTTACAATTCAGACTGTGTTTATTTGGGGTTGTAACTGGAAAACTGGTCGTATGTAGCTGTATCTGGAAAGCAGGGCTTGTCGTGGGTATTGAGAACTGAAACTAAAGGGGGTGTGGTTTCTAGCAAACTTATGATAGTAATTGTTCCCAAAAGTGAGACATAGTCATGTTCTCATGATATCACTTCGAAATGTTGTGTCTCACCCTGGAATTTGCCCTGTTAGGAATAATTGTCATGTGTCACCCAGGAAGGGCAATAGCCCAGCATTTGTTCCACATAACATAAATACCAGTGCTATCCTGACAGTATATAATACCGGTGCTATCCTCATAGTGTAAAATACACCCTCAAATTGATAGTAAGAAAAGGAACTATTTGATTATTCAACAACCACAACGAGGAGTGTTTTTTTTTCTTATACATTCAATTCACTATAACATGAATAGGAAATAATTCCGAATAATTGAAGTAAGTCTACTAGTTAGACTGTGCATAATGTGGTGTTGTCAATGTAAAGCTCGTTGACTTGAAGTTGTAATTGGCGAACTGGTTAACAGGTTGAATTTATGTTAGTGGAAGCAGGTTATTTCTTATCTTTGTTTTCTTTCAATCTCTCTTCTTCTTCTTTTTTTCGTCACGTTAGAAAGCTGATTACGTAATCCTTTATCAGGTTGAGTATATCCTAGATTTAATTTTTTTATAATGGTCCCTTGGCCCAGTTGGTTAAGGCGTCGTGCTAATAAGAAATTAGCCTCTTTGCAACGCGAAGATCAGCAGTTCGATCCTGCTAGGGACCATTTTTTGCCTTACTTTTTGGAGGATGGAAGAAAAAAGTGTACATGACGTACTCAACGATACTTTTACCTTTATTTGTTGATTCTTAAGGAATGTCTAAAACGAGAACAAGAACATGTCTGCAGAACAGTTTTACCTTTTGTTATAATCAGAAGTGGCCCTCTGGGAACATAAAAGCGCTGTCATTAGCAACATCATGTTCTCAAGGAAAATTAAAATCCAAACCCTGATGAGAAGCAGCCAGTCTCAATGAATGCCGAGGGTAATGCAATCCGGAGTCACTAATGCCTGCAGCCGCAATCTTCCTACATTTAACTCTAAACTTAAAAGGAGAAAAAACAATAAAAAAAAAACAAGAAAAAAAAACAAGAAAAAGAAAAAGATCCGCGGGCCAAATACATTGCCAAAAAAAACAAAAGACACTGTGGTGGGAGATTATGCCACGATTATAGAATGAAGAATACGGTGATGAATTAATGTTATGAAAAAGTAGTATTTGTAGTGAATTAGGGTTCATCTGGGTAACTGAGAAACTCTAACCAATACACGTACATGCAATTTTTAGCTACACGAAATACGAAATGGGGCTAGGTATTCTGTTGCCACCGCACAACCCACTTGCGCTCGCTGTACCGAGCAGTTATGGCTTAGACTCAGCCAAACCAATATTGTTTGCTTTAGTTTGTACAATTCTCACAATTCCAATGTTTTCCCAAAAAATGCCTAATCAAGTAAGAATGTTGCGTGACACTATAATTCTGTGTCATATGCACCAATGACCAGCTGAATGCTCGAAACCTTATTTTCCACTAGTATACCGTTTTGCCACCTTGTTTTTAAAGGATTTAAGGTATTGTTAGCCTTTCAAACATACAAAGAGCTGCCCCATATCCTGCATCTGGGCTGCATCTGCATATGTATCTGTGTCACCCCAACTTTACTATTAAGCAGGCATTCCCCTTCTCCCTGAGCGTTTACGAAGCACCTTTCGTCAAGGACTATTTATATACAAATATGTCTCTTGTGCAAACTACTAAACCCTCCTCACAATGGCTAGAGACTATCTCCAAAGCAGTTAAGGGCATTGTGTCTGTGTACTTCCGTCACCACGAGGCTGTAGAGTTTGATCACCCACTTAAGTCTGAAGCAGCTGGCTTTGTGGTGGACAAAGAACAAGGTATCATTGTCACCAGCCGCCACGTCATCGGAGCTGGAGTGTTCTCAGGTAAAGTCAGGTTTTACAACTTTGAAGAATGCAAGGTTAAGGTGTTGTACTGTGACCCTGTACATGACTTCGGCTTCCTCAAATTCAACCCTGATGACATCAAGCATGCCGCCATTGGAGAAATTGCTCTCCGACCCGATCTCGCTAGTGTAGACACTGAGATCCGTATCCTCGGAAACGACACTGGAGTGCAACTGTCTGGTCTTCCTGGATTCATTACTCGAGTGCAGCAAAACGCACCTAATTACACCCAGAAAAATTACTTGAATATGAATTGCAACCAGATCAAATACTATACTTGCGACGATGCTGACAAGAATACGTACTGCGACTTTAACACATTCTACATTCAGGCAGCAGCAGCCAACTCCAAGAATGGAAGTGTTGGGTCTCCTCTCATTAACATTGATGGACACGCAGTTGGTCTCCAGGCTGGGCACGCCGTTGGTATCCATGCTGACGGACTGACCTTCTCCACATCAGGTCACTTCTTACCACTTCAAAGGGTTAAGCGAGCTCTAGATATGGTTAAACAGGGTGGTCGCGTGACCCGAGGTTGCTTTCAAACCATCTGGAAACACACCCCTTTCAACATTTGCAGCGAGCATGGTCTTCCTGAAGAAATCGAGGGTCGAATCCAAAAGGAGTATCCCAACAATGTCGGAATGCTGGTGGCTGATTATGTGGTTAAGGATGGTGTAAGTCACGACAAGATTAAAGTCGGCGATATTCTTGTCTCTGTTAATGGAATGGATATTGTTGATTTTTCTGTTCTTGATGAAACTCTTGACTCAACTATTGGAGAGACTCACTCCATCCAGGTTTTCCGAGGTTCATCACTTCTGGATCTTGAAATCGAGGTTTCCAATTTGCATTCTCTCAGCTGCAATGAGTTCGTCAAGTTTGGCGGAATGACATTCCACAACATGACCTATCAACTGGTACGAGACACAGACCAACCCATTGATGGTGTGTTTGTTGCCTGCGGTGGGCCTACTGACGTCCCCTGCTATTCCAAGCTCTACAATATCAGTGGCACCAAGATTAACAGCATTGAAGAACTTGGACAGTTTTTGAAACAAGTCGTTCATGGTAAGACATATTCTTTCGAATTCGGCAAAATCTACAGTACCGATACCGACACTTTGACAGTCCGATTTGATCTACATTTTTTCCCTGATTTCGTTGTTTCACGTCGACATAAAGGAGGTTGGGTGGTTGAGAAATTGCTTGTTAAAGAAAGCATGAACCACGTCACTGTTCTTCCTTCGGTGATCAAGGGTACTAATAGTGCTTTTGAGATTGACGAAGTGCCCACGGACCCCTCTATTATTAAAGAGATGGAATCACTTGAAGTGGCAAGCTCTGAGCACGAGGAGACCAAGACTTCTACAATTCTCCCTTCCAGTCTTTCAGAAATCATTTCTCAACCATATGCTAATGTTCTGCAATCGCAGGTTAACATCACTGTGGCCCTTCCTGTAAACAGCGATGCGCTAGGTGATGTTATTATGATGAATTCCTGCGACTGGCTGAGATATTTTATGAAAGATCCCACGTGGGATAGTGAAGATGATGATGGTATGGATTCTGATGATGCGGATTCCTCCCCCGACCCCCAGATGTATATACCTCAGTGTGGACGCCTGAAGTACCAGGAAGTTGGTTTCATCGTCGACAAGGCTCGTGGTATCATTCTTACCCCAGGACTAACTGTTTCTCACTTTTCGTCCCTTTACATCACCTTCTTTGACCAAGTGCGATTGCCAGTTTCCATTCTGTACATTGATGTCGCATGTCAGTTTGCTCTGCTTCAGTATGATCCTAAGATGATTTCAGCGCCATTGTGCGAGCTTAAAGTCTCAAGTACCAAGAAAAACAATTTTGTGATTGGTGAGGAGGTGTACAGTTACCCTTCAAAAAATCCTCATAGCATTTTGGACTATCCTGATAGCCCTAGTCCCAATGAGATTAAGGAATACTATGGTGATGATAGATTCTTCGGTCCTTTGCTTGTGGATCGGACACTGCGTTCCTCTCTTCCTGTTAATGGCATTATTCTGGATCCTGGGACTGATGAGCTGATTGGAATGGTTGCTCGTCCAGATGAGTCCTGGGGTAAGAAACGTCCTCGTGGTGTGTTTGAAGTCTCTGAGGTTCTCGATAAGATCCAGAAGGGCGAACCTTTGCCGGAAAAGCGATATATCGATGTCGGCTTTGCCAAGACCACCCTACTGCATGCTCGAGAATGTGGATTGTCCGAGGAGCGGGTGCTGGAATTATCCTCCAATGAAGAGGGAAACGGTTGTGGAGTGTATTTGACAAAGTTTGCATCTGAATCTACCCCCTTCAAGAGTGGCGATATATTGTTAAAGATCTGTGGCGAGAACATTAAGGAGGAAGATTTCACAGCCTTCACTAGCCTTGAGAAGTTCCAGGTCACCATTCTGCGTGACCACAAGGAAATGATACTTGACGTAGAAACCATGGCTGCCAGTGAACTGATCAAGTCACGCCTTTTCGTTTGGTGTGACAATGTGTTCCAGCCCCCTTGGATTGATGTGCGACAACAGCTTAAGCACCAGTGGCCTTCAGAGATGGTTGTTTTCTCTAACAACTCCGATCTCAGTGATTTGAATTGTGTCTCCTTCGTTACCGAGATCAACTTCAATCCCGTTAAAACTATGGATGATCTAAAGAAGGCGCTGCTTGATATCCCCAATGGTACATATGCCACCTTGGGAATGTACAATGAAGGGCTGGGACCTTCCACAAAGACAATCTTCTGCAATTATGACACTAACCCGCTCCTTGAACTTGTTCGTGAAGGCCGTCACTGGACTCGAACTGAGTATGGAGTTACTGAGACCCGAGTCACAGAATGGGATGAATGGATTCCTGGGGCTCCTAATGGCTCCGGGTGTATTCACTAGATGATTGATACCTTATCCCCAAATTTTCAACCTGTTCTCAGTGAACCATCATTTAAGCATTTTGAAATTATTAGTAGCTGAAAAGTTCAAGCTCGATTTCCTACTAAAACCCAAACTTTATGAAAGTGGTGTCATGGTAACTTCTAGCATGATTGTCATTAGGTCCACCATTACCTGGCCTACCTTGCATAGCTATCTAGGTATAAACCCGCCTCACATACTGCTAATACATTATCTTATTCTTCGTATTCAGAGCCCTCGTCGCCTTCTCCAGCCCTGACATGGTGACAACCATTGATTCTGACTGGTTGGACAATCAGGTCCAGACAATACACGCATGAGCCTGCAGTATTGTTGGATGACGCCAACTCTATGTGACAAGGAACCTGTCTGGCTCGCCTGTCGCTGATTACGACTCTACCTGTCTGAGAATTATTTGTCAGCTTCATGCTGCCCTTGCCAGATGACACGGTTCACCAAGTTTTTCGCATGCGTCTGTTTAACCGCTCACTTCCTCGTTGTCATTGTTCCATCCATGACGGTGGTAAATTATAATGATCAAAAAAGGGAAAATCAATGTTCTTTTTATTAGTAATATTAGTATACTTATGAGAGTTTATTTTCTATTGGCCAAAAGAATTAAAAAAGAATGATCTAGCTATAGCAGGCTGTTTGGAAAATCTCGCGTCGGAAAAAAATAATATGTTAATGGAAGCTAAGTGGGACAATTGTTGGGGAACTTATGTCCAGTGTGGATTGGGGTGTGAAATTGGCCATACTTATATTGTTAGATTCAAATAAAACACCATGCGCGTTGATTGTGATTTTCTTTGTGCAGGACAAGTTTCTGCTGTCATCATACATCACCCTGAGTTCACTAGTAACGCTATGTCTAGTAGAAGCTAAGACCAATATTTGGGTAATCTAGTGAAACGCACCAAGCGCATGGAAATTTCAGTTTCAAAGTACTGTACTCTTAATTGGATTATTTGCTACAGAACTGATCTCATCAGTTCAGCGTAGATATTCAATTGGCAAGGTTCGCTCCCACCCCATTGAAAATGTCTGGTCATATTATCTAGGGAAAAACGCAAATCTGGCATGTGTTTTTTCTTTGTTTTTTTTTCAACTGCCTCTTTCAAAAATAATTTTGAAACCCTCAGTAATTGAAACCCTCAGTAAATCCCTTTCATGGAAAGAAGTACTTCAGCCGAAAATCAACCAGGGGTGTAAAGAAGTTGCTTCCCCAGTTAGTCCTGTGACACTTCGACTTTCATCTCAGCTCATGTATGGAACAGTCCTCAGTTTTTCAGTCGTAACATCTTTGTCAATCGGAACAAAAATAACTGGCAAATCCCTAGTTATTGAAGGCATGCAAATAGTACCTTCGTCTAGTTGATATGTTCTGATTCGTCCTGGAATTAATAATCGCGATCTTTTTGACGACAATGATTTAGGAGACCTAGATACTTCCTTTACGTCAATGCTTTAATGACAGACCGATAATCTCCAAATAGAAGAACAATGGTGGGCAAGGAAGCTGATATCATTGACATTGGAGGACAATCTACTCGCCCAGGAGCTGAAATGATTTCTGTGGAAGAGGAGCTGTCAAGAGTTATTCCAGTAGTAGAAAAAATCCGTCAATGTGAAGATCTCAAGCAGGTAATTCTCTCCATTGACACTTTCCATAGCCAGGTGGCTGAAGAAGCCAATAAGGCTGGAGCTGATATCATTAATGACGTTACTTCAGGAACTCAAGATCCACAAATGCTTACCAAGTTCGGTGTTCCTATCATTCTTTACCATAATAGAAGCGATGGGCTCGCCACATACAAGCTCCCAGAAAACGAAAAAAGCCACATTGTGCTCACAAAGGAAGAGGGATTTGTGGCTGTTTTGGCTCAGGAGATGCAAGATATTGTGAAACGAGCTCGAGATGCTGGATTCCGAAGCCATCAAATCATTCTCGATCCTGGTGTGAGATTTGCCAAGAATCTTAAACAGAACTTGTGGACCCTTGCCAACCAGAGCATTATCAGGAACAAGGGTGATCTTACCAACTATACATGGTTGGTAGGTACCAGCCGAAAACGGTTTATTGGCTATGGACATTGATTTTGGATTCAGCACAGGAAGACAGAATTCTCATCCGAAAAGGTGATGATCCTACCAATAGGATCGATAATTTGGAACCATTTATCCAGAAGCCTGTCCACAGTGATGGGAATGGGCCTCAGAATTGCTACAATCGATCTTCCTACTGTTACAGAAATTGTATTTGGAAAATATGAAATAACAACTAATTTAGAAATTTAGAAAGTGCTTAATGATGTACCCCAAAGACTGTCAGCTATCAAGAATGGAGTGGTTTGGGTTGTTTGGAGATGTTGATTTTCATTGGCCAGAACATTATATTCATCTTGCTGAAATTGAAGATGACGACTACCACATGTTGTCTTGTACTTCCTTTACTAAATAATGTTCACTTTTAGCCCAGTTATTCCAATTTTGTGTGATCGAGTTATGTGGGTCTGTTTTTGTTTTGATTACTTGGCTCTCGTTTGTTTCATGTAGAATCCAATTCGAGTATCCACAGTCTATTAGGGTTCCACAAAAATCACCAACTAAAATCTTAACTGTATAAATAAAGTTTACAATTTATGATAATGTTTCTCAGGGAGATGATTTCGATTCTCTGATGATCCTAGAAAGGTATTTATATATTGCAAAGTCACTCAAGTTGATTTCGACGCCTCCATATCCATCTAGTCTTTTGGTACCTGATCTGTCATACATGGCTGAACTATCAAGGAGGCCAATTGGATGGCTCATTGATCCGGGTGGTGACCATTCATACAGTTGTTTCTAAGACTAGCCATCCTGTGGGGTCAGGGTAAAGGCGAGATGAACTCGTGCCTACAGCAAGAGTAAGGAGTGATAATTCTTAATGGACAAATACTGGGAGGCACATCTGTTAAAAGATAACGCAGATGTCCTAAGGGGGACTCATTGAGAACAGAAATCTCAAGTAGAACAAAAGGGTAAAACCATGAAAGTGTGGCCTATCGATCCTTTAGTTTTTCGGAGTTTGAGCCTTGAGGTGCCAGAAAAGTTACCACAGGGATAACTGGCTTGTGGCAGTGAAGCGTTAATAGCGACATTGCTTTTTGATCGTTCGATGAAGCTATCCGAGTTCGGTAGGCGTTGGATGTCACCCACTGAGCTCGGTTAGACCGTCGTGAGACAGGTTAGTTTTACCCTACTGATGGAATTGTTGCAATAGTAATTGAACTTAGTACGAGAGGAACAGTTCATTCGGATAATTGGTGTTTGCTGCTGTCTGATCAGGCAATGCAGCGAAGCTACCATCCCTGGATTGCTAAAAGTTACTACGAGGGATTTTGGATATGAATAATTATCGCTGGACTCCACGCAATTACTTTGGATCAATGGGTCGCTGAGTGCTCGTGTCACTACACACTTGAAGCAGTGAGACAGCACAAAACACAATCAGTCTAATAATCACGGCTGAATGCATAACATGTCAGTTTCGGGGACCAGTTGACTGCCTCTCCTCTCACTGTTGCCTGGATGCTGTCGGGAACTGCGAAGAACACAAGGTGCGTGGTCATAGATAGACAAGATGGCTTATTAAGATATTCCTGTCGCAAGGAGGGTGTCTGTCATGAATGCACAATGTAGCACTAGATTGACTTAAGTGTTCTTCCAGTAGGCAACGGAAACATGGGAGTCATAATGTCGTTGGGAGACGACCGGCCGCTCTGTACAAGCCACGTGCGTCGGGGCTAGGTAACAAACATCCGAGACTAACCGGGTAGGTGAAGATTTGAAAAATTCCTTCCGTCCGTCTGGGAACATTGTCAGTCAACCAATTGCAAAGAACAACCATGGCTACTGTGGGCCCAGACCGCAAAGCACAGTATCAGTACAGAGAACATGGTTCAGTCTCTTGTACGAACTTCTTCTTGCCTTCTCACTTCAGTAATGGCCGCCACCTCAGTCCTGAAGGATATTCGCATCCCTGTGAAGGCTTGAGGAGGTAGAAGTAGGTCATGCTTCTTGGAAAGAATCCTCGACACAAAACCGAAACCCGGGTTTTGGATCAGTCATTAAATCATGATAAGTGCCAACAAACCAACTTAGGAGTATTTGCTGGTTCTGTTAGTCTCATTATTAACCCATTATTGAAACTGTCCTAACATTTTCAAACTCTTAAGGTATTTGAAAGCCCATGACACTACGTTGCAACTTTAATCAATTGTATCGAAGTCTCCCCAGTCTATTCAGGGTTGGAATCATTAACTATTTTATTACAACACTCTGTAGCAACTACAATGAAAACATCTTAAATCAATTCACTCAATTCATTTATTATCTAAACTAAAGTGGCAAGAAGTGGAAGAATGGCAAGGAATCCAACAGCCACAACAGAAGCTGAGTTGGCTTGTGCCACAGAGCCAAAAGTGGAACCATCGTTAAGAGATCCTGAACTGGCCTGTACAACAGATCCAAAACCAGAGCTGCTGCTAAAAGAACCAGATCCGAAACCGTTGCCAATGCTGTTACCAAAACTATTGCCAGAATCTTTGCCGTCAGCGTTGCCGTTGCTGGTGCCAGAATCTTTGCCATTAACATTGCCGTTTCCGTTTCCGTTATCAGATCCGTTTCCGTTTCCGTTTCTGTCACCGTTGTCAGAACCGTTACCGCTAACAGTGCCGTTGCCATTGCCATCACCGTTACCACTAACATTGCCATTACCAGAACTGTTACTGTTAGCGTTGCCGTTGCCGTCAACATGTCCAGAGCCATTAACGTTGCCAGATCCGTTGCCATCACCTTTACCTGATCCATTACCGTCACCATGTCCAGAGCCGTTAACGTTGCCGTCTCCGTTTCCAGAACCTTTGCCGTCTCCGATACCGTTGCCGTTTCCGTTGCCGATGCTGTTACCGTTGCCAGATCCGTTGCCAGATCCATCACCATTAACATTGCCGGTGCCAGTACCGTTACCGTTGCCGTTGCCGTTGCCAGTTCCGTTACCGTTACCAGTACCATTTCTGTTGCCAGTTCCATTACCATTAACGTTACCAAATCCGTTATTACCAGATCCGTTACCATTAACGTTGTCAGATCCGTTGCCGCTAATGTTGCCGTCACCGTTGCCGTTTCCGTTGCCGATGCTGTTACCGTTGCCAGATCCGTTGCCAGATCCATCACCATTAACATTGCCGGTGCCAGTACCGTTACCGTTGCCGTTGCCGTTGCCAGTTCCGTTACCGTTACCAGTACCATTTCTGTTGCCAGTTCCATTACCATTAACGTTACCAAATCCGTTATTACCAGATCCGTTACCATTAACGTTGT
>ULGR01000003.1:184369-316355 GCA_900519005.1 Yarrowia phangngaensis
CGTTTCCAGTTCCAGTGGGCTTAACAGTGCCGTTGCCGTTTCCGTTACCGTTGTCAGTTCCAGTAGGGTTTACAGTACCGTTACCAATGCTGTTACCGTCTTCTGTTCCAGTGGGTTTAGCAGTGCCGTTACCGTTACCGTTTCCAGTCCCAGTGGGCTTAACAGTGCCGTTACCGTTACCATTGCCATTGCCGTTACCGTCTTCTGTTCCAGTGGGGTTAGCAGTACCGTTGCCGTTTCCGTTACCGTTACCGGTTCCAGTAGGGTTAGCAGTGCCGTTGTTGTTACTGTTACCAGTTCCAGTAGGGTTAACAGTCTCGTTGTCGTTGCCGTTGCTGTTACCAGTTCCAGTTCCAGTGGGGTTGACAATGCCATTGCTGTTACCACTACTGTTGCCGTTTCCAGTGGGGTTGGCAGTGCCGTTGCCGCTACCGTTACCATTGCCATTACCAGTTCCAGTGGGGTTAGCAGTACCATCCCCAGTGGGCTTAACAAAAAAGCCATCATCGGTGGGTTTGACAGTAGCACCATCAGTAGGCTTGACAGTGCCATCGCCAGTAGGTTTGACAGTGCCATTATCGCTACTATTACCAGCTCCAGTGCCATTGCCAGTTTCAGAAGGGTTAATGGCGCCGTTGCCGTTACTGTTACTGTTATCAGTTTCAGTAGGGTTTGTAGTGCCGTTACCATTACCATTACCGTTACCAGTTTCAGTGGGGTTAGTGCCGTTGACGTTACCAGTTCCAGTGGGTTAGCAGGTGCGTACGTTCACGTCTACGTGGGTAACTGTGCGATTGCGTATGGTTACGTGTTATCAGTTACGAGTAGGTTGTAGGTGTCCGGTTACATTACCATTACCGTTACCAGTTTCAGTGGGGTTAGTGCCGTTGACGTTACCAGTTCCAGTGGGGTTAGCAGTGCCGTTACCGTTACCAGTTCCAGTGGGTTCCACTGGGGTTAGCAGTGCCATTACCGTTACCAGTTTCAGTGGGGTTGACAGTGCCATTGCCGTTACCGTTGCCGTTATCAGTTCCAGTAGGGTTGGAAGTGCCGTTACCGTTACCATTGCCGTTACCAGTTCCAGTGGGGTTGACAGTGCCATTGCCAGTTGGGTTTACAGTGCCGTTACCGTTACCGTTGCCATTATCAGTTCCAGTAGGGTTTGTAGTGCCGTTACCGTTACCAGTTCCAGTTGGACGGACAGTGCCGTTACCGTTACCAGTTCCAGTAGGGTTGACAGTGCCGTCACCATTACCGTTGCCGTTATTAGTCCCAGTAGGGTTTGTAGTGTCGTTACCGTTAACAGTTCCAGTGGGGTTTTCTGTGCTGTTTCCGTTACTGTTGCCGTTATCAGTTCCAGTAGGGTTTGTATTGCCGTTTCCGTTACCAGTTTCTGTAGGGTTAGCAGTGCCGTTGCCGTTAGCAGTTCCAGTGCCATTGCCAGTTTCAGTAGCAGTGATAGTGTCATTTCCATCACCGTTTCCGTTACCATTACCAGTTCCCGTAGGATTTGTATTACCATTTCCGGTTCCGTTAACAGTGGGATCAACAGAGCCGTTGCCAGTTCCGTTAACAGTGGGTCGACTAGTGCCTTTTACAGTACCGTTAGCAGTACCGTTGCCCGTTCCACTACCAGTGGGTTGGCCAGTGGGGTTTGCAGTATCGTTGGCAGTACTATTTCCAGTGGGTTGGTCAGTGTTGTCAACAGTGCCTTTGCCAGTGCTGTTACCAGTTTTGTTACTAGTACCGTCACCAGTGGGCTGACCAGTGGGCTTACCAGTACCGTTGCCAGTTCCGTTACCAGTGGATTGACCAGTGGGGTTAGCAGTGCCGTTGTCAGTGCCGTTACCAGTGGGATCAACAGTACCGTTGTCAGTGCCATTTCCAGTGGGTTCACCAGTGGGGTTAGCAGTGCCGTTTTCAGTTCCATTTCCAGTGGGTCCACCAGTAGGGTTAGCAGTGCCGTTGTCAGTGCCGTTACCAGTGGGATCAACAGTACCGTTGTCAGTGCCATTTCCAGTGGGTTCACCAGTGGGGTTGGCAGTGCCGTTTTCAGTTCCATTACCGGTGGGGTTAGCAGTACCATTTTCAGTTCCATTGCCTGTGGATTCACCAGTTGGGTTTGCAGTGTTAGTGGGGTCAAGCGTTTCTGTAGGACCAGTTGAAGGAGTCGGTTCAACGCTTGGCTGGGGGTCAAACATTTCCACATCATAATACAATGGCCAAACGCTCTTATCGTTAGGAAACTTGAGTAATGGGGACAGTGGATAGAAGGTGCTGATGTAAATGTAATTATCATGTAGTTCTTTAGCGTTTGCTCCCTGTCTAGGAATAATCGTGTAGTGGTTTTTGCTTTCTGTTATTTTTGTTTGGAACCGTAAGATGTAGTGAAGATCTGATCCATGAAGAGATGCCATTTGAAGTTTAACTTGTTTAGGGGTTACTTCCGACTTCTTTATGAAGTTTTTTTTGTTCCCGTTAGGAATCTCTTCCAAATACTCATTCCTTCCGTCAAGAGTATAGTATTTGGCTTTGAATAATTTCACATCAGAAGTAAAGGGATCGAAATTGTCTTTGAAAACATGCTTCTCATAGTTCTCTAGGATAACCTCATATCCTGTTTCACTCTCGTGTGGCACCAAGATGACTTCCCAGTTAATCACAGTTTCATCCACATTGCCTGTGGCGAAAATTTTATTTGTCATAGAAATATCACTGGTGAGTTGTTTGCCATCAAAACTAACGGACGCTTTAATTGTACCCTTTCCGTCATTCACAAAAGTATTCGGAAACCCTGGAGCTGTGGGTCTCAGACCATTTCGTAGAATAAACTTTCCTGGTCGTACTGCCAAATCAGTTCCAATATTAAGGATCGTGCCAACGAAGGTTCCATCTGGTTTGGTTGTCAACTCAAAAACTTCTGTCCCTGTCTCATCATTCACCTTGAGGTTGTTGAAACGGTCAAGATACCCTGTGTTTTGTTGGGCACCAAAGAGCTTGTTGTCAATAACGAATTCGAAAGTGTCTCCTTCTTGAATATTGTTCGCGGCCACGTCTAGCTCAAAAGTAAATTTCCAGTCCCAAATTTCTCGAGATCGTCCACCAATTGAACCACTTGACATAACTTTAAGTGGTCCGACAGTGGTTTTCAGAGAAAAATCGGTAAGAGGTGCTGGTATTTTTTTACCAATAACCAATGTTGCAAACAACACCAAAACTGCTAAGAGAATCATGGTTGTTTTACCCGTGGTTATGAAAGGATTAATTGACTGATGCATGCATATATATGTATATATATATTCAGTGAATGGTAGCTGCAGCTAATCGAAGTAAAAATAACCATACTGTTGTTTTAATGTTGCATCGCTAAGACCTATTGTTGGTTCTGGCTTTATGTTTCCAAGGACAGATTCTGCTTTGTTCTTTGAGTGATGCATACTGTGAATGTATGTACATGAGAAAGACGTACATAAATAAATCAAAAAACAAAACAAGCAAACAATCCAACATGGAAACAAAGAACAAATCGATGGTTAACTCGTTATTGAAGGAGGTCTTCGTTGGCACTTGACATATTAAGCTGTGTTGATGCAAGGAGTATAAAAAATCTAGCTCTATCAACTCATACTTTTTGGTGAACAAGGATTGTTGCAAGATCTTTCTTTTCTTTGGTCGTAAAATATGGTGCTATAGTCAAGCCACTATGGAACGAGAAAGTTTTAGGATACTCCCCACTTAACACTGAGGACACCATCTATGCATTTAAAATCCTCCGAAAACCTAATGCTAAAGTTATGCCATACTGGTATTTTTCACTCACAGCCAATTGAGAGAAAAAATGAAGTCTTATCTTATTGGCTCGTTCAAGAGTAGAAAATCCAATTAATTTAGAAATTCTCGAAAGATTCGACCCCTACTGCTGCAAAAGATTAAAATCATCCTCAGCTTCTTCAGGACTCTTGGATAACCAATTTGCAGACTAAAGCCTATTTCCAGCTAAATATGTGCCGATGGCTTTGCTTTATCAAAGGATTACCAGGCAATTAATTTCAAGAGCTGCCCATCGTAATATTTTACCTCTCTTGGTCAATTCCATGATGGGCCAGCATAGACGAGGTCAGTGATTGTTGGGTGGGGAGAGAATTTAGATGGGGCTCCTAACAAAGATATGCATGCAGCAGAAACAATAGTTATGTACAGGCGTATCTTATTTAGTATTGACTTCCCATGTTTTGAGTTTTGTGATTGTTATGCACGAGCGTATAGGATTACGAATGGTTGTAGCCAATTCGGATAGGCTCTGAAACCTTGTTTAGAGGTCGACTGCGGTTTGAAAATACCATGTATGCTAAAGCAGCACACCATACAGCCAGCTTATATACTGACTGCTTTTAAGCCTGTGATAGATTATACAATCAATATTACATTATCAGTGGAATATGTTGTGTTTAAGATTCCATATGCCAAATTGTTAATGTACTGACTAATACATATGAGCACAACGTCTTTCGAGCACCAGCGTATTAATGCAGTCATGTATAAAATTTGAAAATTACTTATGAGGAGTGCAGAATTGTGAATGTTATTACAGTGGTCGTTTTGTGGAATTATTCCTGGTTTACTGGTATACTAGAATCCAATCTATCACCACTATTGTAATAGTTGTTCGTGCACCCCTGAAAAACAGACATGTTATTTTTATTCTTTTGTATTGTTTCAATTTTTATTGGTGACATACCAGCGGAGACATTCAAATAGAGTTGGTAGGTACTTTGACCCTACTTCCAAAGTTCTTACAAGGAAGAGACAAAAATGCCTATTAGAGCAAATTACGATAACCTATTTGAACAAAACATGAAAAACTCTTGAAAAAATTAAGATAACCGATTTGAGCATTTCCCAACCTACGTTTGGTTTGATGTATATCTAAGAGCAAGAAATGTTCAAGGACAAGTAGATTGTATGCACTCGGAACTCGGAACAACAGTGTAAAAACCTGCAGTTCTTTTGACTCAAAAAAATTGACTTGCATTTGGCTAATCAAGGTTATACACATTCATAAAATAGCGTTGGAAATATAAAACCTACACTTGTACCTTTTTACATAACTTTCTTTCACTGTTTATCAAATTATCATTATTCAATACTTCCTTGTTCTCTCAGTCCATCTTGTCATTCTTTCTTTCTCGGAACCATGTTTTAATTTTATTTAGTACTTCTCGGCTTATCTATTTTTTGTTTTTATTTCTTTTCGCATCTGTACGTTCTTTACTCTTTTTCGTTTTGGTTGTTTCATGTTTGTGGTTTCTTGCCCCTTCCTCTTTTTCTCTTTCCAATTCAACCTGTGATATTTAATTTGAACAGTTAGGCTATACTATCAGATTATATAATGAATACCCATCAGCTCCCTTCCTTTAGAAGCCACAGGGAAATTTAAGTGGTGTAATTATGTACTGCAGGGCGTAATGTTTGCGTGAGAAAATAGGTGTCACCAACCCTCCATTGTTATAAGTATCTTACAGTAGGACTTAGGGTTTCTCGGTTACCTGGATAAACCCTAATGGTGGCCTGACCCTTCTATAATATTAATTTATCATGATATTCTTCATTCTATAATCGTGGCATATTTCCCCATCACTTGATGACAACCATCGATTCGATAATAAACGATCGAAGTAAGTCAGCTGAGGCTGGAGACCCAGCCTGATAATTAGCGTTGTGCAAATTGAATTAAGTTGCATTCTTTATCACTGGGAATATGGAGATTAGTGACCAAGTTCTCCTTAAATAAGAGGGGATAGTTTACAATATCTATTAAGAAACAGTAGATTACTAAATGCTTCTTTGCACATCATGATTTACTTCTACGTCACAAGCCGCCATATCGTACTCTGTGAGTCCTTTTTTTCAACCATTATTCAATTACTCGAATAAGGTGCGAACAAAACAGGTACGCATTTCTAGAAACAGAATAACCGCAGCCCAAGCATTTTCAAACAACCTAAACCTCAAACCTGACAGGAACTTTAATGTTACCTAGAACCTTATTACCCAGCGAGATTCGGTACAGACTTTTTGGGTTCTCCAGAAGAAGAGGTTGCGCTTTTGTCGTTTATCAGAATGGCGATAGAAATAGTAAACTGACAGAAAACATTTCTGTAGCTGATACACACGTCACAATTAGTGCCATCGAACACGCAAGTCCTTGGTAGACTGTGTTTCTTGGCATGGTTGCATTATGCGGCTCTATCCATACAAAGAGGTGCCCGTATACAGTACATAATGTTGCAGCTAGTATGACACCACCTGAGTTCGTAATACAATGGAAATTCAAACTGAACAAAATAAACACTATGGAGAACTGCGTATGGAGAACTGCGATCTTTTTCCCGTCGTTTTGTAAACCAATGACTGTTATGAATGTGTCAGATGGTGGTGTAGACTGGGCAATACATAGTCAACGGGGTTTCTTGTTTTCAAGTTTACCAAATTTGTCAAGTGTCTCAAAGATCAAAGCTAGCTTGGCGGTGGGGATTCTAATGAGTGTATGCATTACCTTCCTCTTCATCTTTTAACTCGCATAAACTTTTCGGATGACTTCCAGCCACGAAAGTTTCCTCTAAAGGTGTTCTTTCGATCGATTGCATGATCCAAAAGACTAGCGAAACCCTAAAAAAAATCCCTCCACCCCTCAAACCTCAGGCAACTTTATACCATCAGATTTTCAGTCAACCAAATACGACGACCTAAAGAGTTTCCAAGAAACAAAATGTAAATCATTGCCATACCCCTGTAAATTTTTTTTGTTACAGAACCTTCATCTCTAGCCTGGAGTTGACTTCGTTGCATTCCCATTCAAGCTATGTTGAGAATTCAAAAGTCGCATTAGACAGGTAGTGAACCTTATTAGCCAGTCGACAAGTATACACTGAACTACTGGAATTACTTAATCGTCAGATTTGGGAAAGTTCTTTTTTTTTTTTTGTTATTTTTTTATTATGGATTCGCCTTTTGTTTACTGTTTCTCATGAACTCAATTGACCATATCATATTGGAAATTCATCTCTCTTACGAGGTGATGATATATATTGGGGAGTACATTCAATAGTATATGCTAGAAAGCAGTGTCATGTGTTTTTTTTGTAGATACGATAGCAATAGTACGCAAACGTTTCTAGTTGATTCTGCGTTATCTTTACATGTCACTTTTGTGTAGGCTGAAGATACGGCTATTTGAACACCTACTGGAAGTTCGACTCATTAAGCCAAACGGTGTACTTCAATAAATTGACAATTTCACTTCCTCAATGCCAAATCAACAAACACTTTCTCTGGAGTACCTCTTCTTGAAATTCTCAGTAGAACCCCCTGTGGATAGATCTAGGGTTTTTGCAAAAGATGTTGCAGTTAGTGTTCTATCATTTGCAACCTCAGGTGATGATGTTGATGGAAGAATCACTTCGAATGAAGTTTTACCTTGGCAAACGGCCATCAACTTTTGGGCCTCGTGGGCTTGAGCTTGTGTCGAAAGTAACGGCATGCAAAAATGAGACAGCAAGACAACAAAGATAAAGTGAGGTTGGTGCATGTTGAGATGGAAAGATATATACAATATAAAATAGTTTCTTGATTGGTGGCTAACGACTGTTTGGGTATTTTCAAAGTGATATAATTTATCAAATTTCCATCCTCCAGAATTGAATTTTAAGAAACTTAATACATTCCTAAAAACAAGCCAATAGCTTTAATTTCAGATGTTTTTAATACGCGAAGTAGGTGAACAAGGGTTCTTTTTTTTTTTTTTTCTTCATACATTCAATTGACTATAATATTAATATGAAACAATTCTAAGTAATTGACTAGCTTTGTTTTTCTAGTAGACTGTGCCTAAATTAATTTTTTTTTTTTTTTTTTTTTTTTCTTTCATACATTCAATTGACTATAACATAAATATGAAATAATTCTAAGTAATTGAAGTAAGTCTACTAGTAGACTGTCTTTTTAATTCTCTAATTATTCATGTCACCAGCATGAGAGCATCTTTCAACTCATAAAGCGGCGTGGCGCAGTGGAAGCGCGCAGGGCTCATAACCCTGATGTCCCTGGATCGAAACCAGGCGCCGCTATTGTTTTGCGCTTTATTTTTGCTCCATTGTTTTTCAAAATCGAAAAGCTTGAGAGTGTCTCCAGCTAACTGAGAAGACTTAACAATGAAGTAAACTACTTGAGGAGTTTATGGAAATTCTACGCCTTGTCCATTTCTACATTCAGAAGCGGCACCTTTAGATTATGAAAAAGTAAATCTAGCCGTTGAAAAAAAGAACTCCGATACGGGGAATCGAACCCCGGTCTCCACGGTCCTCAGAATGAGAGCGTGATGTGATAGCCCCTACACTATATCGGATGTTAATTGCAAAATTGAAAATCACCAACAGTAAACCCTGAAAAGTACATTTTTTGACCCGTTTGAGAGCAAAATTGAATTTCCTCCCCATTGCTGTGAGGAAAGACAAATTAAACCACCCCTCCCGTTGAAAATCATAGTATTAGTATTACAAGCATCATTTACCCGGATAGGAGGTTCTGGTAATATTTCGGTGGGTGGAAGTGAGCAATTTTATTAAAAAGCAAACATCGTGATTGTAATTATCTGTATACTTCACGTTGAGGACCATCTTTGATACCTCGCTGACATACCAATCAAAGGCAAAAATATCCCGAAGCAAAAGTGATTTCTGGCAGGATCGAACTGCCGACGTTCTGCGTGTTAAGCAGATGCCATAACCAACTAGACCAAGAAACCAATTTGCAAAAGGAAAAATGCTGTTTTATAAATTCTGAAAATTGGAAGATTTGAACAATTTTCCAGTGACAACACCAAACGCAGACCAGTTTTCCAGTAACAACACCAATTTAGGAACAGTCTACTTGTAGACTTACTTCAATTATTTCATATTTATGTTATAGTCAATTGAATGTATGAGAAAAGTAATAATATTTTTTTACATAGAATTGTTTCATATTTATGTTATAGTTAATTTAATGAAGGAGAAAAAAACAACTGCAATTACTTAGAATTATTCATTAATGTTTTGGTCAATTGAATGTATGGGGAAAAAGCGAAAGGAATGGTTTCCATCAGTTGAGAGTTCTATGCTACTGTCATCCGAAGGCTCTTCAAGACGCTAGTGGTTTAACGTGAGCCCATTTGTGTTAGCTTGCCGGGACTTCCAATCAGTATGTAATACTGTTAAATTCTGCATTTTAATGCATCTTGTTTCAACATGAAAGACTTGATGGATTAAGCCTTCAGCCGTGGGCCTTTGAAGTAAGGGTTACGATATATGGATGAGCGTTTAGTATAGTGCTTGGAATTATCGAAAGTATTAAATTACAAATAATTACTGAACCACAGAAAAATCCAGCAATGTAAAACTACTCAGTTATTGGTTTATCGCTTTTACCGAAAATTCGATACGACTTCTAGAGTTTCTCGTGTAATCAACAAAACAGAAGAATCGATAAGAAGCTCCAAACATGGGACTCTTAAAAAACACGCTTCTATATAGCTGTCTAGACCCGTGGGGTTGTAACTGTCTCTAAAAGGAACTGGTTGGAGACAAGGTCCAAGAGTTTTTTAAAGATCTTAAAGATTCTCAATTGTAGATATTACGGAAAGGGTAGTTCTCTTAGATTGTGAGTATGGCTAGCCTTAATGTGTACATTGATTTTGATGGTTTCAATTAAAAACCATCCAAGCCTGTTCTAACTCTGTTGAATGTAATCCTCCAAGGTGGGTTATTCCTATTAGATATATTACCACCTCGCAAGTGATATGTATCTCAGTGTATTGTCACTCTGATCATTCCTCTTGACAACTGGGTGTGCTCCGGAACTCCCTTCTTCCCAACAAGTGAAGTGTAAGTTCGTTACATTAACTAAATACTTAGAATAATACTTAATGTCGGATTCTCAACAATCTCATTGGCAAATTCAGTATCATCTCATGGCCAATTGACAGCGGACGCCTGAGGCCATCAAATCCGTGGTAAAGCTGAGATCTTGGCTCGAAGATTATCCTGCAAATGAGACTCTGGAATTTTATGAGATCCAGGGCTGACCTGGTCACTTCTTACACTAACTGGTACAAAGACACCAACCCACAAACTTTTTGGCCGCAATATCTCCAGATGGATATTCTCAAAATTCTGATTTTGCGTTTCCCGATACTCTCACGACTCTGGCAAGGGCTACGATCAAAATGTCACCGAATCAACATAGAGAAAACCTTAACCAAAACGTTTATCCCACTTTAGGTTTAGACTCTATTCAAAGCTATGAATGAAATTCACCGTTTCGACTTTTTGAAATGTTAAAAATTCGATCCACAATCTCTCAAAGAGGTCCGTAAAGTCGAAATATGTGATTTTTAACAGACTGCGCTTTCTGCGTCTTCACGCCCCACACAGTTCCTGTCCATCATTTCCCTAAATGCACTTAATTACAACTTACATCCCTGACGCGACTCTTGTCAACCTTCACAACCCAACACCATGATGGCGGAAGGACGCCAAAAATTGTTGAGTAACTTTTGGGGTGGTGGAGGTCATGTGGCAGAGCCTGTCTCAGTACTAGATCCACGTGACAAACCGCCAGACTTGGCGGTCCCATCATTCAAAGGACAGATCAAGTTCAAGCTCCCTCGTCACGTGTTGCAAGAGTTGAATTCGCGTGAAGCGTCGCACACTTTAGAGACATCACAAACACCTGAATCACCACAAACACGTGGATCTCTCAAACTAACATTTCATCTCCCTTCTGAACAGCTTCTTTTATTGCAAAATCGTCCAAAGAAGCAAATGCATCCCTTTTTCCAAAAGAAGCAAAAGAAGAAACCCACGACATCACCTGTGTCAACTGCATTAACAAAATCATCTACCCCGACTCCAGTGCCCACTCCGACTCCAGCGCCGACACCAACGCCGGCTACATCCATTGCATTCTTTAGCAAACCTTCCAAACCCAAATTGGAAACGCCATTTCCTGATAAATCACTTTTCCACGTGGTTCCAGAACATTCCAATTCTAATCACCCCGAGAAACTTCTTGAATCGTTTCGAAAAAGATGTTCTAGACCCGTGTTGTTCAAACCTAATTGCATGGGGGAACAGTTTCTGGTCAAGATGAACCCAGCCAAAGATGAAAAAGTGAAAACTCCAGTTAGACATGTGATGACACAAACCCAGGTGGTGGAGTTTGCACAAAAACATCTTCCAGATTCGTTTTTAGAAACTCCAGCCATTTCTTCTCTACTCAAAAAAGTCACTCGATTATCTGCATTTGATACGGCAGACAGAGAAACACAATTATGGATAGATAAATATCGGCCTCGATCACGTGAAGAGCTGATTGATATTTGTCCCGAAACTCAGTCTCGTGTTTCTCAGCTTGTCAATTGGCTCAAGGCACGACTTTCAAGCAGGTCAGTACTTACTAAAACAAGAAGCATAAATGAGTTTATTGTGGATGATAACGAAATTATTTATGAGACACAAAATGACCCTCTACTTTTGGTTTTGTCTGGCCCCACAAGTAGTGGCAAAAAATCATGTCTAATGGCAGCATGTGAAGAATTGGATTTGTTTGTTTTCAAATTGAATGCGACAACCAAGCGAACACAAAAAGAACTCATGTCTGCGCTAGAAGGTCTCGGTGGGTCGCAATTGGTGAATCATAAACAAAAATCTTGCATAATTCTGATTGAAGATGTCGATGTCCTTTATGAGGACGAGAAGGGCTTTTGGGGGGTTCTGGAAAAAGTCTTGGAGAAAAGTAAAGTGCCTGTGGTATTGACATCCCATGGTGGAGCCATTGAACGTGATTTTCCTGCATCTTTTGAAAATAACGTGGCCTGGCTAACTTTTGATAGAGGCCAGAAACAATCTGATGAATTGGTGGCAACTTACTTGTCGTTGATATGCCTTTGTGAAGGATATCACGTGAGCGTCAAGGATACTGAGAGGTTGCTACACACATATTCTCGTGATCTCCGTCAGATTATTCATCATTTGCAGTTTTGGTGCCAGATGGGGGTTGGGGATCCTTTGGGAGGATTTAATTGGGTGATCCCGATAGGCGAGGGTGAGGGCAAGAGAGTTATTAGTGGAGGGATGTTTGTTGGAGTAGATGAGGGTGGTGAGGGTCCAGGTTCAGGTCCAGGTCTTGCGCGTGACTCTGACTCTTCTGACCTCAAATCTCTTCTCTCCTCATACGAAAATAACAGCATTTATGATATTTATTCCAACGCATGGCATAGCAATGTGAGCCAAACTTTGTCACATGAAGAACACATGGCGTTGTCACGAGATACTCCTGTGGGTTGGACTTGTTTACCTGAGCATACTGTCACCGAGTCGGATATATTGGATTGGGAGGTTTCAGATATGTTGAGTGAATTGGGGGCCGAGAAAGAAGATCATGTGACTTTCAAAAACAGCTTCTCCGACCGCATTCATATCAAGAATCTTTTATTTGACAACAATGTCTACTATTCCCAAGTGAACACTTTGCCGTTTTCCACTACCCAGTCTGAGATTCTTCCATATGTTCGAGCTATGGCCCAGGCGGATTTATTTTATCAGAATCAGTTTGAACAGCATCAAGCTCAGATTACCGGCCGCAAAAGTCGTCGAAGTATGGCTTCCATGGGAATCAGTATTCCTGTCACGCATTTAGAATGGGATTTAGACGACATCCTGGACACTTGCATGGATATTCCAGGACTGTATGATGGTAGGTAGATTAAGATTGATGATGTGTAAGACAACGACATCTAACATTGTCACAGTATTTCGTTAGATAATCAACTTACACATGGTTTGTGAGCAGAGTTTCTGATTAGAATTAAACTCTATGCCTGTAGAGTAGTGTGACTCGTTCATGCATGAATGCATGCATACATTCTGTATCAACATAACCTTAATTTGGATTTGAATAAGAAAGTGAGACATATGCATCTATCTAAGTCGGATATTGTTTTACGTAGATAACTGTAGTTCATCTAATCAGGACAAGAAAGGTGAGCTGGAACAAGCGTCTACAGTCATAAGCTACGCGCCCAAGATCCATATCGAAAAGTTATTAATTAATGACGAATCTTGCAGTCCGCGATGACCCCCTGACGGGCTGAAGGCCGTATTTGGAGTAGCCACAGTAATGCCGAAATTTGTTGATAATCGAGCCTCCACATCTGTACTTCTTCACTTACAGCTACACATGTAAAAGGCTCGTTTCCCTGATTCCAACAGGCCCACGAGACACCTTTTGTACTATGTACAGTAATGCGATAATCCTTATTTATGACCGGGAAAGGTTCAGGAGCCACAACCATGTAAGTAGGTGTAGTTGGAATATTGATCTTTCGAAGAGTCTCGATATTAAGCTTGACCAAAAAGCTCTACTTCCAATGTTCTTTTAGGACCTGAATCAGCACATCCAGAAGACTTATCAGAAATGCACTCAAAGACCATATGACTCCACGCCGGCCATAGTTTCGTTTTCACAGTAGTAAACGTAGGCAGTCCTGCTGAGATGGAAAAGGTCCAGGTATCTTCAGGAAGAATGAAACTGAGCTTGCCATTGTCAGTGAACTTTAGTGCAGGCAGAACAAAGAGACGGTATTACTACTCCAACAACTACTACGATAATTGTATGTCATGCGAGGCTATTAACTCTTTTTGATTGCTCACTCCGACAACCACCAATGTGTAACTTCTTAGGCGCGTGTTGCAGAGCGTCAGGAACATTTTATGTAAGTGCTTGATCATGTGCTAGAAATAAACCACGTTCCTGTATGACATTAACAATAACCCTGTGGCAAATAGAAATTCTCCTTTGATCAATCTTCAAGTACTCAAAAACCTGGATGCTGTAACAGAAAAATTACTCTATAAAAAAATGAGAAAATAAAGAATGTTTTATTTGATATTGATATGATTTGAAAGTTAAAAATTATTTGAAAAAATGAGATTTTGATTTTTTGAGATTTTTCATGTATGTTGAATTTAGATTTTCATTTTTAATAAATGTGTAAAAAACAAAAATCGATTAAAAGTACGAAGATTCGACAATATCAATGGAGAATCTAATGTGTTTTGGTCTGGTTGGAAAGAAACTCACTAGTGTACCCTGTCGAGCAGACCACCTTTGAAAATATCAACAATGCAAAGCCTCCGGCAAGATATCTGTTGATTCTTCAGTGCAACCTCAACCTGCTGCGTCTTAGGATCAGTTAATCTGTCTTCGTTCAATTCAAGTGATCTTGGTAAACCTCGGTCCTTAGCCTGTTCAATCTATCAACAGGAATATGAACAGCCTTCAGCTCAGCCCAAAGTGCTGACACTATGTTATCTGTTTGAGAAGTTTTGCCACCCATGCTGACATTATCCACTTTTGCGCGTATGAATGGAATTGTTGATCGGGGGCCTTTCAACTTCAGTTCGAAAGTACAGTGTACCTTCGGAATGGTGACAATCGCTGTTTTAGTACGGGTGAGCCTCAACTAATTCTAGTCTAACAACCCAGTCATGATCGACGAAGTCCATCTCAATGATTGACAAGTTGCACATTCACAGACGGAAAGAATTGTACCTCCGTCCTATCAGGGAGCTATGGAGAGCTGCCACAATAGAACTCCTTCACCAACTAGACCCTGTAGGTGTTAGTGAATTAGAAGATGACTGTAGGAAACCACCTATACACAAAGTCAGCTCTCGTGGGCCAAATGGGGCATGTGAAAATGGGGCATGTGAAAATCGACAGTCACATGGTATCAAATGGGGCACATCTAAAGTCAAGAAATGTACATCCAAATGACTTCATAGTATAATACCGGAAAACATGGTAATACGATTACTACCACAGACTTATTGCTTCAGAGTACACCACAAACACAAACTGGTCATTGGACACAGATTGAGACATACTCCGGCATGAGAAGCCATTATGAAAGGAGTAATGATCACTGTCAGCTCCGCAACCACGTTATCTGGCTCATCTTGCAAACGGAAGAAAAGTAAGTTCTCACATCCACTAGGACTGCGCCCACAACATCCGGGAAGTCGTGCGAACGCCCCAAAATTGCTCAATGTCCACGAAAAAATGGTCGATGAACAGTTTGTGATTGAGACCCAAACCTAAGAACCATGAATTGTGGATAGATGGTGATCTCACACCACTTCAATGAATCACCCTAACAACGGTTCCTGGTGGCTGACAACTTTTCAATGTGGCGTCAGGACACAAGCCTTGATTGGAGTTACAAAAGTTCTCTCAACTTAGCTTAGCGATACAGAACCTCCTAAACATTGAGGGTTCGGAAAGCAGAGCACCTGTGATAGGTTCTAATCGTTCCAATCGGTGGCTCAATACTGGTGCGACCGAGTTCACTCAGGTGGACACATCCAACCAGATACCATTGGCTCAGGCTTCAAGTAGATTCAGCCAATTACTGTCGTCATCCGGCACAACTCAACTGCAAGCCCAAGGTTTACGGGATTCCATTAAGGATTTTTGTTTCGGTCATCACGATTAAAATACACCCAGCGACCTTGCTTAAGTGCTTTCCAAGCGGAATTGAACCGAGAAATCTTCAATGACATTTATGAAACTTTCGTGCGTAATTCCAAAAAAATGCTGGACGTTGCTCCATGTTTCTTCTTGAGAAATGGTTGAATCACATAGGTCCCGAATTTGCCAAGGTGAAGCTGAACTGGATACTGTGATTGAAGGTGCTCGACGAGGGTTAGAAGAGCGCTGGAATGTTGGATTATTGATGCAGGCTTCTCTTACTTACAGTCTGTTAGTGCAAACGTCATTGATCAATGGCGACTAAACACATGGTTCTCCGTCTTTAAAGCCAAAAGAAAAAACCCAGTTATCCAGTTTTGTTCGAATCATCCTCCCGGCAGCACAGCTAAGATGAGTAACATGCTGTATCCTTTATGATACGTGCTGTTCCAGAAACCTCCAAGTAAAGTCCGGTATTTTTTGAATGCGTAAGTTTATTCTTTGCAGGATTTGTTTCGCCGTTTCACGGTAGACTGACTTTCTGTCTCTGACGATAATTCTGCAAGTATGCCCTAGATTGGTCTGCTGGGGTTTCTGCGGTAATCGGGCGTTAGTACAAACGTCATATGAGTATTCTTTCTGGTCCAACGTTTTGGTAAGCACTTATCTTGATTGTTTATGGCTTTTCAAAGAGTGAAAGAACTCGAACTCTGAAGAGTTGAAAGCTGAAAAAGGATTTGGAGAATGCGGCATATTATTCATCCATTGAGCAGAGCTCATGGAGACAGTGTTCAACTTGGAAATATAATTTCAAATTAATCCAAGCAAAAACCTTAACTATTCATGGAACTTCACCTTTTAAATCTGGACTGGAATCCTCTAATACAACAGGCCAATGCGGTAAACTTACTCTAATCATATAGTCATTCATTCGTGTATCATAGCTAAGCCTACATGGCAGGGAAAGTCACAGTGGTCAACAGACAAGTGATAAGATCGTCATCGACGGTATAAGCACGAGCGACGGCAATGTACTTTCCGGGAGGGATTTCGTTGGGAAGTTCAATCTGCTTGCTCAATTTAAGGTCACCAGCCTTAATGGGGCAAGTCCAGTCAATATTCTCGGTTTGTTCACAAAGATCGATAGTCTGACTAATCAGACGAACGTAACCGTATCTTACCTCCACATCGATGTATGCTCCTTCCTTAACCTCCTCATAGAGGTACCCAGTGGCCTCGATGGTGAGGTTCTGTCCTCTGAGGGGAGGGTTGGGGCTGATGTCGAGATGTGTGATTTCCAGTAGCTGTTCGTATTCGGCGTCACAAAGTGACACGGGAGAATCGCCGGGGATTTCCTCGTCTTCCATTGTTCTTGCAATGTCTTTGAAGCCACCTTGAGCAACAGTCATGCCCAGGTCTTTGGCCTGGTTCATCAGCTTGAGAGCATCGGGGTTAGCAATGGGAGCGGGGCTGGCTGACACAACGGCCGCCAACGTCAAAGCAAAGGGCAAAAATCCTAGTTTCATCTGTTATGTTGTGAGGAGGAAGAAGAAAGGAGAGGAGTTGACGATAAGAAGCAAGGTCATGCATGCAAGGTGTGTGGCTCTAACTTTATTTGGATTAAACTATTGTGCCTTAAATGGATAGTTTAAAAAGTGATTGTTGAGCTGTTGGGGCAGATGGAGAAGTTACACAAACACAGCAAATCGGGAAAAAAATACAAACACAAACCCGGTTTCCATCATCCTCAAACCCCTTTTGTGTAACTCGTGTGACCTTGTTTTAATTTAAAAACTTTATCAGAAAGTGAACCTTATTGGTTGTGGAGGGCTAGACCTGAGGCAAGGGGTAGAGCAGCCCATGGCCATGGACTTTGAGTCATGGTGGACTTAGTAATTCGTTATGAACGGTGTGTTTGTGTTCATAATCTTGGGATGCATAATTCATGATGTCAGAACACGGCGATACGGCGTTTCTTTTTCGAATAAACAATGCTTCTTATACATTCAGTGAGAAGAATGACAAGTCAACTGATGCTGCTTACATTCTGATAACTGGGTATAGCAAGCGTCCAGTAGAATTGGTCTTTTCTGTTTAGTTCCAATACGATATCGGTGATGTATTTACTTTTCATGGCATATCTGCTGGGTGGATTGATAAGGAAATCGACTCCTGGTTTAGTGTTTTCTGTTTCAATGGATCTGAATGTTCTGTTTTCTGGAACCATTGGTTCCTTTGATGTTGCGTAAACAGAATTTGTTTCATAATTCATGATCGTGTCTTTCCACTGTGACAGCTCATAGAGGAATTGCTTATGTTTAAGAAACCTGATATCATTCTTTAGTGAAACTGTATCCAGTATTGATTGGTCGTGTTTAAATTCCACTAGTTCATCAATCCATTCCAGGACTTTTGAATTGTCAGCATTAGGTCCTTCCTTATAGATCTATAGATCGCCAAGGTATCAGCATTCAATCCTGTGCTACTCCGATAGTCGTATATGATTGGGTCTGTATCCCTTACATTCGACATTTTGAACACCTTCTCTCCTTTTTCGCGTTGGTGCCATTTTATCAATGATCGTGAAGAATAAGCAGTTTTGGGTGAATGTTGTATTTTTCAGAACTTTGTGGTCTCCAAAATTGTTCCCAATTGTAGTAGGTGATTCCTCAATGAAATCGAGTAGCGTTTCGAGTCTTGGAAAATTATCCCAAAATTTTTCTTCCTTTAGGAATCCAAAGTATCTCACAATCTTATCTAGGTCTTCATCTTGAATACCATTGTATTTTTCCAGGATGATCAGAAAAGGAAACATCTCTTCCATTTGTTCCATGACCATTTTTCCTAAGTTCACCTGGGGTTGGAATGTGTCGGCATTCACATCAATTTCAACATTTTTGAAGGCGCCTGTTATTTCTTCTTCAACTTCCTTTAGTGTTCGTGGTCCACTATACTTCTGAGTAGCGATAGAAGTTGCGATTCTCAAGATGTTCTTTCGTGCAATATTGATGTTGTGCATTTGCGAGAAGATCCAGGCATAAATGTGGTTTTTGTTCACAAAGAGTAGCGTTCGCTAGTGCAGGTTAGTGTCTGAAAGTTGTTCCTGACGAAAAAGTCAATTGGCAGCCATTGTTAGATCCAATACAATTGTAGAAACTATGACTAATGTTCTCTAGTCTGATCAGTGGTTAGCCGAATTGGTGCAGTATTAGCATTGCCCCTTAGGAGTGAACATTACACAACCTGTTAGTTGCTAGGAATTGAAATTTCGGGTTGAGCCATTCCCTAACTTCAGCTGGTGTAACAAGTCATCTCCACTAGCATACTCGAACCATACTTCTTCTCCTCGGTTTATTGGCGACCTAGGCATTTCTGCGAGTGAGTTCAAAATAATTCCCTATTCGGGAAAGTGGCAGTGTTGTTAGCTGACAATCTCAGCTCTTAAACAAAAGGATGAAAAAACTTTCTCGTTGACAGCTTTGTTTGAGTACTCAGAATCACAACTCGCTTAACTCTGGTACTACCCACAGTACTATCACCCAGTACCGTTACCGTGGAGAAACCACATCCAAGTGTTGGAATTTCAACCAGCTTTTGAAGAAGTCTTGTAATGTGTGCGACAGTTATGCCCCTATGGAAATACTCCTGTCCAACTGCTGTTCACGGAACCTTTTCCCACTTCAGTCTTCAAAGTTCTCATCACACGGAACCTCTCCCCACTTCAGTCTTCAAAGTTCTCATTTGAATATTTGCTACTACCACCAAGAGCTGCACTAGGGGCCGTGGCTCATTTCACGGTGACACAAAAGCCTCGTGTATTTGTGACGTTAAACGTTTGAATTTCCAGTCATGACTCACATTTGACCGCACCAAAAAGATTGTAGCACCTAGGATGTATGGTCTCCCTGCTAGAGTATGAGAATCTGGAGTAATCTTTTTCGTGAAGGGCTCTCTCGAACAAAAAGATTACAGCACCTAGGATGCTCGTAGGTCTTCCTGCTAGAGTAATCTTTCTGTAATCTTTTTGACAAAAAGATTACAGCACCTAGGATTCTCGTATGGTCTCCCACTACAATACTAACTAGGCTCTCTGGTGCTTGACTATGGCTGATCGGACGGGAAGCCGTATTTTCACCAGGATATGGCCGTAACCAAGACTCCGATACGGGGAATCGAACCCCGGTCTCCACGGTTCTCAACATGAGAGCGTGATGTGATAGCCCCTACACTATATCGGAATTTATTTTCCAAAAGATGAGGCTTTCTAGGGTCTGAAGTTTGCTTATGTAATCGATTTTGGGGCATGGCTACAGAAGCCCGGGTACGACCGCAATAGCGACAAAGTATGGATACATCTAATCGTTCTCATGCGGAAACACTACTGCCAAGACGCACGCAAGGCGGAGGTCCTTCATTTCCTTAGAGTTATGAGGCTCAAGGTGGCCCATACCAGGGGTCGGGCTGTGGATCTACAGTTCGACTGAGATCGAAGGACTGACAGAGCATATTTTCTGCAGATGTAATGTTATCAATGCTAAAGAAATCAGACATTCCGGTGGTTGAATACTTAGAAGACTGGATTTTCGGGGAGTGGATTTTCGGAGACTGGATTTTCGGGGAGTGGATTTTCGGAGAGTGGATTTTCGGGGAGTGGATTTTCGGAGAGTGGATTTTCGGAGAGTAGATTTTCGGAGAGTTCCTACTCCATTTCTCACTTTCCAAAAGCAAGACTAAAAAAAGATCGAGTTAAGAGAAAATTTCGGGGGAGCTACTACAGAGAATTGCTATCTGGTATCTGGAAGATCGAACAAGCCAGTAGTTCAGTTTGCCCAAGTCTCCTACGAACCCGTCAAAAACAAAAGCTGGTTCAAATACATCTCATGGCACAAAAAATGGGAAGAGACGCTAGGACGACAAAAAGAAGAAGAAGAAGAAGAAAGATTGGAAGAAAACAAAAACAAATGTTGTATGACGCTGTACAATTTATATTGAGTAGCCTTAGAATTTCCGAGAACATGAGTCGAACCTGACAACCAGTTCGCCAGTTACATCCTCAAGTCGATCGATTTTCCAGTGACAACCTCAAGTCGATCAATTTTCCAGTACAACACCAAACTAAGACCAGTCTACTGGTAGACTTACTTCAATTATTTTATATTTATGTTATAGTCAATTGAATGTATGAGAAAAAAAAATACAGTAACTAGTGTTATCCTAATGTGCGTCCCCACGCAGTCTTGTTGATACTCAGGAAGCTCTTGTAATATTGCTTGTCCATTAATCACTACATCCTCATATAATTCTCTCAGAGCGTTCCAGAATGTTCCTATGGTCTCCATAACGTTGCGTTGCATTGAGTCCGTCTGATCGGGTTAGTAACTGTTACCGACAAGGAAGGTGACGCCTAGTCGATGCCTCGGCCCATTCGCGATCCCTTCTGTTCTCTCACTTAAATTTTTCAAAAGATGAATGTGTGACCATACAAAATCTACACACATCTAATCAATACCAGAATTCAACCTGCTTGACAAGATATTCCACCTTTCACAATGCGTTCCGGACAGACATATCTACGGTCTTAGTTCTGAAGGCTGGAGTTGGAGACTTCAGAAAAGCATATGATACAATCAGGCAAGATTGGATTCTGTCTAAAAAAATAGCGCATTCCTGCAGTACGGAAACAGCAGTTACTCAGATTAACATTAGAGGCACCATGACAAACCCATAACCTTTGCATGATGTCCTCTGTCCCATTGGCTAGACTTTGGTTGTCATCTTCGAGCTATGCCTGACCAGGCTTTCTGCAGGTGTGGGGATCCGCAGCTAGAAGGGAATGACCTACCTGACGCTAAAGTTATGGCTTATGCAGTTGAAGTTGCGGTCTACATGGTGAACGATTATAATATAGTGTGATTCAGTTTCAACTGGCCTCTGCTTACACTCAACCCCTCAAAAACGATGCACCAGCAAGTAGGGAACCGAATACAAGCCTTCCCGGCTAGCGGCTTCCTTCCCCACCCTACCCTCGGCTTTTATGAGAACGTCTCAACCCAACCAGTCGAGCTACACTGGCCTAAAGATCCAACTACAGGCATAGCATCCTTCTGAGGAAAGACATCTTCCGTTCTTGGCCGTAAGGTAGTAATTGGATCCGTCACCGAGAGAGAAGACTTGAGCCCGGACGATATCTCCGGGTTTAAAGCACAGTTCACCTTATCTCTTTCGGTGGCACGTACGTTTCACTCTTTCGAAGAGGGCATATGGGACCCATGACAGAGTTGTTGATTCAGTACACTGGTGTAGTTGACACTGGAGTTGCAAACAACGTCATCTAGCATGTATGACCTAGTAAGGACTCGATCGCAACGCGACTAGCGGAAAGCGATGATTACGAAGTCAAGAAAGTCCAGGAAAGTGTTGCCGACTTTTTGGCAGTGAACAAAGATTTGCCCTGACAAGGAACTCAGTGTCGATTTACTCAGATGGTGGCTGGAACGAAGAGAGTCTCAATAGATGTACAGAGTCCTTGCAAGCAATTCTTCTAGGGCTCAAATTAAACCACAAATTCGGTACGATGCCAGGAAGAAAACCTATTTATTTTCAAAACCCACAGAGATTCCGCGCCAGTCCGGAGATCGTCATCATTTTGCGACAACACAATCTCCTTATTTTGGAGACCTGGGCGATCCATCAAGGACTATGTTTCCCAAGACACAGTCCAATTGAGATTATTGCGGACATGAAAAGGTTCGTGGAGGAGTACCCCGACGAAAATGATTACACCTTGTTCATACCGTCTCGATGTCCGCAGAATCACCGACACTGCTAACGAATCTCCGACACTGCTATCTTCTCTCTCTGGCTATGTTACAATAATAAACAGTTTGTCTCTCTGTTTGAGCTTCCATAACTTCGTCTGGGAAATGGATGGCGAGAAGGGTACAGTTGCAGCAGTGGGTAAGAAGCGTCACCAGGAATTTAAAGAGAAGGAAAACAACTCTGTTCTACCTGTCCCCAACCATGTCATCCTCAACCATCTGGCGACCACCTCGATCAAACACAATGTTCTTGCTGTAGCTTCTGTGTCACGCTACTCTCGTAAGTATGTCACCCAGGTTTTGTACGCTCCTCTCCCTCTTCAGGTATAGCACTGTGGCATCTGTTATAAGCATATTCATCAGTCAGTTCACCATATACAATTCAAAGGAATCTTAATTCAGTGTATTGGAAGGAATTATAAGAGATTAGTCATATATGGCTTCCCAGTCTTTAACCAAGGTAGCGTAAAAATCGACCTGTCCAGTTGTCAGGGACTTTAGAGTCTCTTTTGATTCACCAGCCCGGATCTTATCAAAAGTATCGATTTCCCGCTTAGTCGTTCACCTCTTAGGCTATTATTTTTCCTCCAGCTTTTGCAGCCTTTTTCACGTCGAGAAAACTCATGGTTTATACCACGAATGTCTTCCAGCTTATTTCGCAATATGCCGTTTCCTCCTCCTGAAACCAGAACTTCACAGTCTGCTTCGGCACGCTCATGGTATTCTGGTCAGACCCTCATAATCAGCCTGTTTCTGGAGAACCGCACGGACGAAATATAGTGCAATAAATCCTTCAGTGATGAGACGTAGTCTGTTCCAGCTTCTGTTTGGAAACTGCAGTGTTGATAGCGAGAGCTTGCAAACCCAGCGAACCCAGCGAACTTGGTAAACTCCTGTTCAAGATTAGGGATTAAATGTTCCAGCTGACAAATCTGATAATCCATAACCAAGTCTGATTGGCGTCTAACTGACCGAGAAACACCTTTTCAATATGCCCCTAGGCGGTCAATTCGTTCCTTGACTTCTTGGAACTCTGGCGAGGTCTGCGGAGGCTTAGAAAACGCACTTACTAGAGGATCTGACAGCCCATCACCAGGAATTTCAAGAAGCGCTTCTTACAAGCGGTCCATACCGAAGCAAGCTGACCAGCAGAACACTTTCCAGTCTTTCCATCGCGAGATCGACAAGAGATGCAATTTTCTTTGAACCTACCGATATGGAAGGTCTATGGTCTGTTTTTCTCAACATCTCCACCATCCTTGAGATTTCCAAACGCTTGCTGTTATTACTATTACATTACAGGACTGTGAGTATTGGGCAGTTTGCTAGACTCTTGACCTGAACTGTGGTGGTCAGAATTGCAAGCAATGTACGTGGTACAAGAAACTTGAGTGCCGAGCTGTTCGTTAAATCCGAATATTGGAAATCTTCTCGCTAATGGTATCATTTCCTGTGCTGGCTGCAGCAGTAGTGTCTCGCTGAGGGTAGTGTTTAGAAGAAGCAGGGAGACCTGTGATGTTCACATCCGAAACACCTCGAGTGATATCTTCGGTGTCACCTCGCAGCTTGTTGCCAGTTGGGAATATCAAGGCCTCTGTTTCCGCTGTTTCCATGGCCAACAGAGTTGACTGAAGGAGAAGAAGAGAACTTTCCGCCACCAACAGCGGGACCTCCTTGTATCCTGTTCCTTGATGTCTGAAGCTCCTTAGATATCAGAAGAGTCAGTTCGGTTAGTGGGTGTGCTCCTTGGTGTCGGACTTTTCATAACCGCTCTTGGAATGGGTCATGGTGGTGAGGGGTGTTGGAGTCCTTAGAGTATCCCTTCTGAGTGTATCCGATTCCAGAGGAGTTATCGGCTTCAGAAGGTCCAGTCAGGAAACGTTTCGAAACATGTAACGCTTGTTGGCGAGCTTTCGCGCATTGTCGACAAGGGCCAACGTCCGAGCTAGAGAAAACTCTGGTATGCTCAGAACGAATCTCTTAGACAAATCCAGCTGGAGTTGCAGATATTCTTCATCTAGTTCAGCGGATCGCCATTGCTCGAAATCTGCTGACTCGGCATCATGATATCGGCAACTTTTACACATTCATGAACCGATAATTAATATTAGATTTGAAAGCATCAGTAAGTGTCACCAGAATGATGATCTACAACGACAGCTCCAAGAGCATGGTAGACACATTGACCAATTCACTGATCGACTTAAGAAACAGCTGTCAAGATTAATCAAGTTATCCGTTTCACTCTTTCACTTCGGGGAAGGCTTAAATAGTGCTACGACCAAAAGACGTCGATCACGCAATTCCAGCGTGTTCAATTGCCACTTGGTTGACAGGACAATGTCAAAAGACGGAGAAGTGACAATTCGGTATTACAAACTACAGGATCGACCTTCTTATCCTTTTAGCCTCCTTCGCAGCCAGTTGGATTCCCACATCGGGGTCTGTGTTCAAAAACCGACACTCATGCAAGGTCTGGAAAACTCCGCATTGGATAACTTGTGTAGCACCTGTTCGAGTGATTTCCAACAGGAAAAACATAACTTCTCGGAACGCTGTGACTTCATCCATATTTTGTCCGCTATCCCGGAGTTCATTTCGGCGGAAAAAAGCACTCGACGAATAGTACTGTACAGAGGACTCCATATTAGCCAGACCTGGTTGAGCAACACAAGCTCACCCACCTGATCCCGTACGACTAAGGATGTCATGGAATTGGCATGTGATAGGACAAACGGTTGCCACGAGTTTAACAACGTGACGAGTTCTGGATTTCGAAGCCATACGGAAACCAGACTTCAAAGCCCTACGGGAGTCAGAGCACGACGTTCCAATTCTACAGCGAGTACAAAAATCTTCATCCTCTGGCACGCTGGTTACCGTTGTACTGAAGGAGCGCCAATGATCAGCTTGCTAAGGCCACGCAACTGAGAGTTCTTCACGACTATAGCAATTCGACATGTGAGCTAAATGGAGCACTTACAATGGGCACGGGCCGAAAGGTATCTTTGGAAATTCTATGAACTCCATTACGCCCATAATTACTCCCACAAACACACAGGGTGGTGCCATGGGTAATCAGATTATGCCATGCCTGCTGGGGATGTCATTTCAGAGCAGTATTCATACCAGCAGTACTTCAACACGTCAGTCCAATCTAATATGCCCTCGATGCACCAGAACGACATCCATGAACATGACATCGATGGAGCTATGACAATGTTGTACGGTGAAGATTTTGATCTTGAACTTGATGATGGCCCCAAGTGGATCCATTCCCAGGTCTTCCTTTTGCACCCAGCTAAATGTTCTTCTCCAACGAAACATGTGAAAGTTCATTTTACGAATCTCAACTCTTCTATGAACAGAGGATTCACTCCAGCTATACACATTTCGTGACCTTACAATGGTGTTTCATTCTGGAAATCAAATGGCTCATCCCAATGCGTTCTGTAACAGGAACATCGTGTCATTGAGAGATAGGAGACAAGTGACTATCTGAAACAGGAGTGGGTAGTTTTAGATTCGTCTAAGGTTCTTGACTGCTGATCTAATGTACAAATATGTAGGTCAGACAGATGAATGGAGTGAAAGCAGCTGGTGCAGCGATTCCCTAGCATGCTTTACTGATGAGTGAACATGATTCAGCTAATCTATCCTAAAATAATATCTTAGTGAAGTTGCATCAGTAAATGGCTTTTACTGGATGCCACCACTGGATATGAGGCCTAATTATGATAGCCTTCTATTGATGTCGATCATTGGACTTTTTCACGTTACTCTCCCACAAAACTAGTGATCTGTTTCAAATTATAACATGAGCATCTTCATGAAGTGGTACGATTATAGAGATCTCCATTTTATCATGCCACAATGTGAATACGACATATGTCGCAAATACGTTCTATTCCTGTGATTCATCCTGTAGACATAGACCCATGCATCCCTGGGTGTGGGTTACGAGCTGGGATATTCCTTACCATTTTCGCTAACCAATATTCCGGCTGAGATATAAGATTACTGATTAGACACTAAAAAAATGTATTCCTTCATTCAAATCTTTCATCTGATGAAACTGGAAGCGACAGTTACTAACCGAAAGCATGGCTGAAGACCGAGTCAGCGAGCAATGGCTGTCTCCTTATATTAGGGGATTCGTCCATGGGCTCGATCCGCTGAACTAGATGAGGAAGGCCAGCGTACTGGAACAACTCTGTCATGGTCCTCTTCGAAAGACTGGGTGAAAAACGACAATGCCTCTAGGGTATCTTGTCCATCATGATGCAAAGTATCTTTGTCGATATCCAGCTCGGAAAACAGAAAAATCACCAGAACGTAGATGACCGTAAAGGTCACGAACCAATTCATACTGAAGAGGGTCGAAACGGCTGAATCCGAAGGTGGCCCAGAGGATTGCGAGGACGGTTGTCCGCATGTGAAAGGATCGCACAAGAACTACTTGTGTGTTCAATGTAACCATCTTTTGTCGCTACTCTGCTGCATCCATTCTTTAGGATGGTCTACAACTGATGGCTGGAAACCCAATTGGAGTCTGTAATTGAGCCTGGTCGAATGATATGGACTCTTCTGAGAAAATGAACGACATGCTCGTCACCTCGTGGGTCATCTTCGAAAACTGCAGGTGATGATCTGAACGTCTTTACTCGGCTTTGAGCTGTACCTCAACGAAAACAATATTTTGAATGAGTCCGATACACAATCAATGTAAATGCACCCACCTTGTACACCAAAGATGCAATGGTCGTCTACAAATTGCTACTTCAAATCAAAGGGGGTTCTGATGACGCCAGATTGTCATGTTTCCACCCTATCAACATTATTTCTTCTGTACCCGAAAATGAACTAGATCAATTTGCTCTCGTGCCTACCATTATGGAATTGCGTGTCGAGAGATCTGAGAGTCATTTTCCATGCGCAGGGTTGAGGTACGAGCTTGGCTGGTCAACCGGTCCCTGCCGACCAATGCTGGGTCCCAGAGCTCGAAAGAGTGAGCTTTTCGTTCGAAGGGTGAAAGGACACCCGAAGTAGTAAACTCTCAGCCATGCTAAAGCACAAGAACACAAGCGTCAGCCTTACGAACCCCGCATCCCGCACCTATGCAGTTACACACCTGTGAATGAGCTGCCTTACTGAAAGACAGAAGTTCATGTGTAGAGCAGGTGTAGTATCAAGGAGTATCAAATTTAAATGTAGTCGAAGCACGGACCTATATTGGTTGTGAAGTGAAGATTCTTCGGGGAACGGCATTTGTTTAGAATGGATGCCAATAACCATCTAATGTAGCTTTCCATGACTAGAGACACTGGTGGTAAACTCCATCTAAAGCTAAATACTGGTGAGAGACCGATAGCGAACAAGTACTGTGAAGGAAAGGTGAAAAGAACTTTGAAAAGAGAGTGAAATAGTATGTGAAATTGTTGATAGGGAAGGGAATGCTTGTAGAATGGGTGAGATTTCAACTATCTTTAGAGATGGTGTACTGCCAACCCCGGGTTATTGTTACGACCAAGAAGTCTAATGGATATGTGAGTGTTAGGATTTAAATCCCAGCGTTGAGTAAACGAATCCATTGGGACTTGAAAGATGGTGAACTATGCCTGAATAGGGTGAAGTCAGAGGAAACTCTGATAGAGCTCGTAGCGGTTCTGACGTGCAAATCGATCGTAGAATTTGGGTACCAGAGAGAAGTCGTCAATAAAGATAAAAACTAAAGAATCAAAGATTTGTCATTCACGGAGTTGCGCTTCTATAGTTTCAACATAGGAGCCAACTGAGGGCTCAAAGCCATTCTTTTGAATATCTGCCAGAATCTCTCTCACTGCAAAAGATCGTCTCTTCCAGTCAAAGCCGAGCCAGCCGCTAATACAGTCTTCAAAGTCATATTTGAATTTACGCCATGATATTGTACGGTTCATGTACGCTCATCAATAGTCATGAGCACAAATTGTATGTTCATAACTCGCTGTTCATAACTCGCTGCTCACAAATCGCTAACACGTCTGGTACATTCACTGCGCTCATGACACTCATTATTCACTCACAACTCGCTACACGCTACTATACGCTCGCTATTCACTGCGCCATCCATTTTCAGGGCTAGTTCATCGGGGAATCATCCTTGTCTTGAATCCACCTAAAAACATTCGTGTATGACTTGAAGAAATCCAAATCCAGTGTGAATTAGGCACAACCACAACAGCATTGCTATTTTGTCTAGGCTCTTGAACAGATCGCTCTTGGGGGTCGTTTGAAACGGGTGGCGAACACGCTCAAGACGAGCTCGCCTTGGTATACTCGGCTATTGGCTCCCTGACAATTCTGCTTGTAAATCTTTGCCCATCTCCACAGCTGATTTTTCTTTCTTGGAAATAAACAACATTGCTATTTGGATCAAACTGAAATTTCATATAACCTGTTTGCGCAATCACCACCTTGATCTGATGTAAACATTGGAGATATGCTTGCCACCACTGCTATTGAGAACAGAAATCTCAAGGGTAAAAGTCCCCTTGATTTTGATTTTCAGTGAATACAACCATGAAAGTGAGGGTGAAGTGGCAATTATTGGAGATGACATTGCTGGTGCTCGAGTAGCCATCAAGCACCCTACAGGGCTGTTCTAGTCTTCATGCTTATACGTATCTGCTGTAATTGAGAAACCAATACACAAATACCATAATCAATAAATACGCATAGCGGTGTCTGGACAAGAAAAGTGAGTATAACAAAGTATGGCGAAGTTCCTGAAGAGAATGGCAAAGACATAAACGTGGCATAGATCAGAGGAATAGTTAGTGAAGAGAAAGCATGGAGCTAAGAAGCCGAAAAAAACCTTGTCAACTATCTAATGGAAGCCCACCATCGTCAAAGAAGAAAGGAGTTAGCAACAAGAAAAGAACGTTGAGCAAGTAAAGGAGGGAAGTCAGGTAGATGGTCAGGAAAGAAAAAACCAACTGAAAAGGCAAAGATTATTGTTTCAGAAAAATATCAAATGAGAAACAGGAAATAAAGAGGAGAAACAGGAAATGTAAGCAAGAGAAAGACAATCGATTCGGGTTTTTTAATGTTCGTGTAGTTAGAAAGCAAAGAAATATGATGGTCAATGAGGCAACGTACAAGTTCACGAGGAGTAAGTCCATCTGTATGATTGAAGTCTTATCAAGGTACAACAACTATCTTCAGAACCGCATATGTGGCGTGGAGTGCGACCAGAAGACAAGAGGAAGAAATTGCGAGATTGTATATAGTTAATGACACAATTATTGTCAGTGTCGGTATTTGCAGGGCCTGTATGATTCGATATTAGTAACCTGTGTATGAGCAGCGTAGCGAATGAAAGCAGAAACCATTACACCACCAATACCTTCACCTCTTCCATGTAGACAGACGTTGCAAAGACGAGTAAACCTCACCCGGTTACAGTAGGCTCCAAATCGGTGACATTGGGTGCCTTAAGTCAGTTCAAAATAAAGTTATGAGGTTCCAAATCGGTGACCATGGTGAAGTTAGGAAGGTTATATGTCGGTGACATTAATAACCTCTAACTCTTTACCACAGGGATAACTGGCTTGTGGCAATCAAGAGTTCATAGCGACATTGCTTTTTGTCCTTCGGTATAGCTCTCCAAAGTAGAATTCGGTAGACGTTGGATGTCGCCGGTTAGACCGTCGTGAGATAGGTTAGTTCACTGTTGCAATATTGAACTTAGTACGAGAGGAATGTGAAAGGTTTAACGGGTTCGGTCTTGTCTTTCTTGAGTTCCGAGCCTAGATTCCTGGAAACCATCACACAAAACCCCGGGTCCTGGCACAAATACGCAAATGTCCTGTTTTTGGATCAACCTTATGGCACGGGGTTTTCGTACTCAGACACAGACTCGTATTTGACCGGGTTGGACCAAGTGGGTGAAGAGGTTGACTCATTTCTGACCCAGTTCCTGAAAATGTTCCCTGAACGTGCTCACGATGATTTTTATTTGGCAGGAGAATCGTTTGCTGGCCAACACATTCCCTATATTGCTTCTACTTTGCAGAAAACCAAAACCAAGGACGTCAAGGGTCTTGTGATTGGAAATGGATGGATGGATCCTGCAACTCTGAAAGTTTTGGTGTTGACAGGAATCTCGTCAGAATAAGTGTGGGTCTGGAGCCCAAGGAGGAACTGATCAAGGTGTTTGAGGATGCTCTAAATGTTTGCTGAGCGTTAGATGGCGCCTGGTAGAATCGCTGGTAGTATCAGTTTGATTGCAAGTAGCTACGTCATGAGGTGAACTTCTCTCAAATGTGTAAGAATCCGCCAGCTAGATTTTATGTCGTTATGTCCGCTTAGTAAGCGAATTGGGTATGTACCAGAAACTCGCTCACTATGTTTCTTGAGTCGTTCTCGAGCAATGACAACTTCTTCCTCAGTGAAGAAGATGGAGTAGCACTTTTCGGGGGTTCCCGGATCCCATGTCTTCCCCCATGTCAATTTTTAATCAGATACCAGCCCATGGTTCGACCACCCCAACCCACAGCCACAGCCATTGCCCACAACCCCATACCCCCATTCCCATCGTTCCTGGGGGTTGGATTTGGGTGGGTCCGCGGGGCCTGTGCCAGGTGTTAACAATGGAGGGCTGCAGAGCGCCAGACAGTCACTCTCACCTTTGAAACGAGCCCAAAGCCGTCACTTTGATATTGACACCGCCAACCCTGGTAACACGGTGTCCAAACGGTCATCGTTTTCGTCCACCACCTCTGCGTCATCGTTTGGCCTGGCCAAAACACCTCAACTGTGGCAGACTCCTCGCGCACCACAACTAACCCAAGGAATGCCTATTTGGGCCTGGACCTGTGGTGTCTAGCCATGCTAACCAAACAGCCCCTAGCCAGCCAGCACCTACACCAGCCAGCACCTAACCACACTGCGCCTAACCACACTGCGCCTAACCCCGTCACGAGCCCCACAGCCATTGTGATTAAGAACATTCGGATAATCGGTGTTTGCTGCTGTCTGCTACATCCCAGTGATTATGAGGGATTTTGGATATGATCGGAAGGGGCAAGCGTGTTTCACGCTCAAGATTTCTTCTGCAACTTTTGTATGCGACGGGTATTGTAAGTAGCCTTGTTGTTACAATCAGATTAAGCCTTTGTTGTTTAGATTGGCAAAATCTGATGGAGCAACATCGTAGGATTCTGTGGTACCATTTTCCTTTCTGATCTGTCCTCGTTCTGTGTCGAACACGTCATGGACAAGTCCCATGTAGCTACTTGAGTGCTGGAGCATGGATGCAAGGTCCATATTTCGGTCAAGAATTACAAGTACAGGTCGCGACAGAGGGTTTGTGGCCAATATGAGATTGTTGACGTGGTCGCGGAGTTTGGAATCGAGTTTCTGAGCGACCATCTCTGCAGCATTACCTCGAGGGCATCGGATGATTGGAATTTCTCCTTGCGTCACGACTACAGAGAACAATCCCGATACTATCTGGTCGACGATTGCGTTAAGCGAGTCTTCGTCCATTTTGGGAGAAGCCAGCTTGGAATAAATGTCGGGTAAGGCCAAAGAGAAAAGATTGGCCTCGGGAACGACATAGTTCAGATAGTGGTCATACACCTGTGTGATCTGAGAAGCAGTGGCCACATTGTCACTGGCAAATGTCTCAAGTAACTGTCTAGGAAGAGGAGACACAAAATTGACCGATGAAGACTCGTACAGCTGGGCGTGTAAATCTCGGGTGATTTTTTGCAAGTTTTCTAGTGTAGGTCGAACAAAGTACACCACTGGAACATCAATGGCATATCTATCCGTGTGAATTTGTTAAATGTGGAATATAATCTCCTCTTCTCAATATCGCTAACAACAATTTTGAAGAGGACATCACAAACCCTTGTACCTCGCAGTACCAATGCATTATTCTTTCGTTTTTAAGGCTTTCATTGTTAAGGCTTATGAGGCGTTGGAAAATAGCGGAATCCATTTTCGGTTTCCTTAGCAGTACTCATACTCCTTCCAGTCAGGATCAACACCCATTATTCCTTTACTTAGGAATTGATGCTGATTTACCCGCACCCGCGCTTGGTTGAATCTCTGATCTGACTTTTGTCATACTCCTGGAATTGCGAGATTTTCCTCCAGTTCTAATTCTCATCCAAGTTGAAGTGCCCAGACTTAAGCTGTCATACCATCTCTGACACTACACTTAAGCTGTCATATTATCATCTCTGACACTTAAGCTTTTATAAGCTGCTTTTACTTTCATGTGAATAAACTATGTTAACGATTAGCTATCCCTTTAAAACTATCCTCTTAAACGTGATTAACTATTTCTACCTTAAAACTACTACCTTAAACTACTTCTACCTTAAACTACTTTTACGTTTATACGGTCAACTACTACGATTATACGTCAACTACTACGTTTATACGTAAATTGGGCATACGGCTCACAGGCTAACGCCCATGCGCCCTGATTAATCTAATAAATAACTGGCTAAAACCATTGACCCTCCTTAATAGGGGAAAACTGAGAGAGAGCCGAGGTGGAGGCTGACGACACAAAAGTCATAGAACTGTCATTACGACTCACATAAATCGATTGTCGCAAGGCTGACATGTAATCCTCCTTGACAAACACGGAATTGGTCTTGCTGGAATACACCGAAGGTGTGGATCCAAGTCTGGATCGAGGGGGAGGAGGAGTCAATTCCGATTCTCCCCAATAGCAAGTATAAGAACGAGTAGGGGATTTGGCAGCAAAGGGTGCATAATAGGAAAGTGGAGAACTCGTCAACGAAGGAGAAGACATGGTGGTTGTACAAGAAGAAGGTGACATGACAAACGTTCCTGAAGAACTTCTATCATCGAGTAAAGGGGTATGAAAGGGGGAAGGGGGGATATCGGGGGAAAAAGGGTCACGTGAAGAATAAAATGAGTCACTCGATGACAGATTTTGTCGGCTATTGGAGTAAAAAGAGTTGTTTGATGAAATGTCCTCTGGGGGAGGGCGGTCACGTGAGTTGGGATGAGTTGAGTCACGTGACGAAAACCGTCGGCTGGGGCTGCCGTTACAACTAGTGTATCCGTTTGGGTAACATGAGCTTTTTCTGGAGTCCTGAATAGATGCGGTATAGAATGAGTTTGTTTTTGTGTCGCTGGTGGAGGGTGCCGATGAGACACGTGATCTCGGGTCACATGATCTCGGGTCACATGACCGAATCTGTACATCGCTCGCTTCAAATAAATTGTAATATCGGCTCATTGTATCGGCTAATGATGGATCCAAACAGGCGGCTATTGTTTCTGCTGACACTGATGATGTTGTTTTCTTATGTAAGGCTGGTTTTGTTACTTTTGGTGGTTGTGAAAACTGTGGAGGAGGGAAATCATGGATATCGTCGAAACCATCGTCGGAGCTATCGAAATTGTCAAAATTGAACAATTTGGAAGTTCGGTTTTCTGCCCAGCCATGTAATCTTGTGTCATTAGAAAAGTCCAATTTTTGAAAATCTAGATTGAGAGTATCGGAGAAGTCGAGATCTAGTCTCAATTGTTTTGGTGGTGGAATGGAGGGTTTGAGGCAAGTAATGAAGGCGTCATCATCATCTTCGTCCGAGCCATCTGAATCATGATCTTCATTCACATATATTTTTCTCAAAAACGGCATGGACTTTGACTTGGTGAGAGTCCGAAAGGTTTTGGAGATGGTTCTGGAGATTGCCATCGTTGACGAATGAGGCTGGGTAGATGGCGGTGCCGTATTGCGGAAGATTTTCTTGTTGTTGTTGTTGTTGTTGTTGTTGTTGGTGTTGGTGTTGACTAGTCAAGTGAGGCGTGTGTGAGCCACTGTACCGCTGTACGGCTGTAAGTGCAGTAATGGAATGTTGGGCGGTTCGGTGCGCGCGACGTGTTGGCCAATGAAAAAGTTAGTCAGCGCAAGATGAAACAGTAGGCTGGGTTGGAATCTAGTATGTGGCTCTAGATATTATAATATATTGTTCGAGGGATGGGGTTTAATTGAAATAAGGTTAAGCTCTAGCTTTAAGAAAGCTTGCGTTTATTATTTGAGACAACATATACAGCTGTGCATGCATATGCATATGATCAATTAGGAAGCATCTGACTGGAACTGACAACCGAGCACACACACATGGTTGGACTAGACAAGCAATTGTGGTCAAACATTATCGTAACCACCGATTAGCGAGTGACAAAAATTATATGCTGATGCTGATGCTGAAGCTGTAGTTTTCGGTGGCCCGTATGCTGGTACAGCGGGACCGTGAAAATCTGTACATCATCACGTTCATTTTTGTCAATCCATACATTATACATAAGTGGAGACAATGGTTGGACATTTATTGTTGATCTTCCTGGGCAATGTTTTGATTTCAAATGTGAGAAGGTCTGTTACGGTCGTAATATTATTTCGGCACATGATAATATTTCACCAATGTATCAAGATATTATGATCAACAAGTTTCTCCACAACAATGGATTGTCAATTGTTTTGTTCGCATATAAATCGGCTAATGGGCACGGTTTAGGAAGTGTAGTTATTTGGCGGCCATTTATTTATTTGTTCGATTTGGTTTGTTTTTTTTTTCTTTTTTTGAAGCACCACATTGGGAAGTAACCGATTTTTTTATTTTTTTGGTTTTTTTGTACGTTTTTTTTTCTAGTTTTTTTTTTTCAGGTTTTTTTTTTCCATTATTTTTAATCGCCCCTGCGCTCAAACTTTAAATCATTATAAGCTTTACTCATTGTAAGAACAAAGAAAATTATGTTTCACCGTTCATGATGGGTTTCCCAAGTAGCCCTGACGTCCCCCTCTTAGCCTAATGTTCATTTGGAGATCTTCGTGTTCCCGGTACTCTTCTAAATTCATCCATTTGGTGTTACCCATTGGTTACTTTCTCTCTTCCCCAGTTCATGCATTTATGCTGTACTTGTGATGCGTCATCTGGAAATAATAATCGCATTTTGAACATCAGAGCCACTCGTTTCAAAGTACATTCCATTCCGAGACGGAATCAGGTTTAATAGAAATGTAACCTAGACAAAACAATTCTTCGATGGTGTTGTTCCTTCGATGGAGTTGTTCCTTGATGGTGTTGTTCGATGGAGTTGTTCCCTCGGTGACCATTGTTGTTCGATGCTGAATCCTTTGGTGATGCAGGTCATGCATAATAGATCTGTCAGTTCTATATAACAATTTCTGACTGTGATTATATTCTCATGTCTGACATTCCATACAACCCCTTGCACGCACTGACTCATGTCTCATTCTACTTGGAACGGTACATGGACATCGTAAACAAAATCCATCGAACATTCTGAACCTCGCCTACAATATATTATCCTGGAAGTATGCATGGACAGGCAGGGTAAGTGGCTATTTTTGCTTCAACGTAAATGTGGCTAGAGTTTGAGATATAATGCATGTTGGTCACGTGAAGCGACGACCGGAAAGATGGGAGTATCATTATTGTTGGTATTACCCTTGTTCTTGATCACAATTGGCACTTTCGGTTTCTCCACCTGTCCATTTCCATGCATATCGCATCTCCGCCAAGAAATGCAAGCTCTGCTGCAACTCGATCTAGAGATCTTACGCGAGGCCAGTATGGCGTCAATTGCTGCATATTATTAACCGAGCCGAGAGCGACTAGAGAACAGAAGAGAACAAACGAGAAGAAAAACAAATGAGTTGGAGTTTGGAAGCTGAAATTCAACAACAATCTCGCAGTAGACAATCCTAGTTAACCTCCCTCCTGTAGAAAACAGTTTAAGTTCAACTAATGCAGATCTAGAAGTTCTGTTTTGGTTGTATTAAGCGGAGTGATAGCCGTCAGGTCAATATGTATCCTAGGTTACGGTGGATCGTTCAATATGTACTGCGGAGTCATTCAATATCCCGGTGGCCTAAGCAGAGGGAGATCCGAAGAGAAACTAAACAAATTCCAACTACGAGCTTTTTAACTGCAACAACATTATTATACACGCTTGGAGCTGGCACATTGCGCCGTCAACAGAACTGTTTAGTCGTTTCAGTCACGTCAGTAGTTTTGGTGTGTTCAGACTTACATTATTGGTCTTTTCTTTGGTCCATCTCCATTTGCCGCTTTAACTCCTGCAATAACCTGCTTTGTCGAAGGAGATACAAAGATCTGACCTGAAACTGCAGCATCCAGCAATCCAGGGCCCACAAATCCAGTTTGCGCAGGTTCATGGCCAGCTCCACCTCCAGAAATCAACGTCACTTTGTCGCCTTTCAAACGGTAGTAGATGACTTTGCTCTTGGGCAAGTAACACAAACCCGACGTCTTGGCGGTGGCTGCCAGAGCAGCATTGAGAGGGTCAGAATCGAATTGGAATCCCCATAACGACGTTCCTCTTCAGATACAGGCAAACCACAGTATAGTACAACAGCGACAAGTAGAGGCAGAACTCTTAGAGGTGTTATCCTGAAACCCATGCAATTGTAACGAGGGGATGGCATGTGGCAACTTTTCTGGGACCTTGGTGGCTCGTTTGATGAAACTGATGGATCTGACAGGTGAACTACCATGCCGTTAATCAAAATCAGGTTTCCAAATTGGAGAACCCAGAATTATTTCAACAGTTGAAACTGTCTCCAACCGGATTTTTAACAAAAAGTACCTCAACACCCTGGAGGCGGTGTCTCTGCTTATGAAACAGACTTTGGAGGAGGCTGAAGGAGGCTAGCAAGCCCAAAGGGGTAATGGAGGCGCATTACATTGTGGGGTAGCATACAGATGAACTACCGAAACGGTTGCAGGCAGTTTGGAAAAGAGGTGGCTTTTATTTGTACTTAATCACCAATGAGACCGTCAGCAGTTACATTTCATACATGCAATACTTGTAATTAACCATATTGTCGTACGACAGAGTGGAGCGGGAGCCTTGTTTTGGTTCTTGATGTTGAAAAACGGCAACATTCGAAGGGGACAGGAATCTTAGCAGTTCACTATATCTCTTTGTCACGAATCTTAGCAGTTCACTATATCTCTTTGTCACGAATCTTAGCAGTTCACTATATCTCTTTGTCACGAATCTTAGCAGTTCCTATATCTCTTTGTCACGAATCTTAGCAGTTCACTATATCTCTTTGTCACGAATCTTAGCAGTTCACTATATCTCTTTGTCACGAATCTCAGCAGTTCCTATATCTCTTTGTCACTACCTTTGTTGTAAAGGACGATTAGAATGTTTTGGCAGATTTTTGTTTTGTAGAATGTTTTGGCAGATTTTTGTTTTGTCCCAGAGGTGGAATTGATATCGGCCACCATTTGAACCACCAAGCTTCTTCAGCTGATATAAAGATCACTTGTTTGCTGCAATTCAAGGGGTACCAAGGCTCTCGATGAGTTTCTGCTGACCCCATTGAGATTAAGAAGTTCGAGCGAATTATGAAGCAATTCAACCGAGACGTTCTCAAGACTGAGGCCAAGCTTAATGCCGCCTGGGAAGACGGATTCGAGCACTGGCCTGATATCGTTGCTGCTGCTATGACTGTATTAAGTTATGGCCGGATTGTCACGTCAGGGAGACTGTCTCTATCAAAAGTTGAATAATCTCGTACTGGAATGCGTCACAATATGTCGCTCAACTGGCTCAGTAAATCTTTGAATGACAGAACTTCAGTTGGCGGTGTGATTAACTACTTCAATAAAACAGTTTCATCTGAGATTACTGCTGAACTTAAGCATACCAACAGAATGGCAACAATAAGTGTTCATGCGTTGCCTCACTGAGACAGTTCAAAAAGCTGTACGTTGATGCGTATTTTCGTCACTGAGCGACATGGAGTGCTGGCAACAAGGCTGAGAGTGAGACAGTCAAGTAATAAAACTTTTTATTGTCACGGTACGAGAAGATCAACGAAAGTAAAGAAAAGATTGAAAGATCATTCAGACTGGCCGGTCTTACTCATTCTCCCACACTACAACCACTTGTCATAGGAGTCGTAGGAGTAGGAGTCGTAGGAGTAGGAGTCGTAGGAGTCGTAGGAGTCGTAGGAGTCGTAGCTATCGTATGAGTCATACGAGTTGTAGCTATCGTAAGAGTCGTACGAGTCGTAGGAGTCGTAGGAGTAGGAGTCATACGAGTCATAGCTATCGTAAGAGTCGTAGCTATCGTAAGAGTCGTAAAGTCGTAGGAATCGTAAGAGTCGTAGCTATCGTATGAGTCGTAGGAATCGTAAGAGTCGTAAGAGTCGTAGCTGTCACACGAGTCATAACTATCGAAGAGTCCTAAAAGTCATTGGTTGATTCCGAGAAAAAGGTCATTTAACTTTCTAGCCACCCCAGCATGTCAGGAACAAGATCCACTTTAGCACGTCCGACAACGGTTTGTGAGCCGTCTCTTTAAGAAGTAGACCAGATATGTATACTTCAGAGACACCTCCAAATTATAGGCTAAAGCTGAACCTCTGTCTCCACTCTTCCTATCGTCCCTAACTTACACCAAGGAGGAGCCCGAATGGCCACAGCTGATCCCTACATTTGATGATGATATCGAATTGTTGTCGCAGCTGGTGATTGTCATTGACGATTCTGATGGAGATGAAGGCATGGATTCTTTTGTCTTTCTAAGGCGGCGAATGATGATACCACAGTTGATCTAGCAGAAAGCGATATTAATGTAACTTGAAGTGAAACAGAATCTACCGAACCAGGACCAAGACAGCCAAACTTCAATCAATGATTCTAACCCTTTTCCGTCTGAATCTATTGACCTGCCCCTTCAAAAAGCCAACACATGGGACAACCGTGCCATTGACCAACCGTGCCATTGACCTCCATGTCTGCAGTATCACGACGGCCAGTTTGCGATCAAGAAGACTGGGCATGGACAAAAGAAACCCTCGAGTTATTTTCACGGCGGGGTTATCTATTTATTCTTATTGCATTACATTACATACGTATTTATACTATGTACAGATTAGCCCTGGTTCAATTTTGACGACGATCTAAAATAGGAATATGCTTGAGGATTTTGGGAATTCCCGGTTTGCAGATTCACGATTAGCATCCAAAAATCACCTAGAGTTTCTGCAGAGGCTTTGCGCTTCTTTCGAGGCTTTGTGCTTCTTTGGAGGCTTTGTGCCCAAGTGCAAGCGATTGGTTGATTTGTGCTACTCTACTGATAACCGAATCGCATGCGTGGCCCCCAACTTCTACTGTAATGAAGTCACTATGAGACGAGTGCGGCGACGAGTGCTATGTTCAAGACAGCTGGATCACTGCCTACCTTAACCAGCCCCATGTCATGGAGGCCATTGGAGCCGAGGTGGCAGAGTTTGAGGGCTGCAAGAACAGCGTCATGGTCGACTTCGTGTTTGACGGTGACCACAACCGACCCTTCCACTATGATATTGCCGATCTGCTTGACAACGGTCTCCCGGCCTCATCTACGCTGGATACAGGGACGGTACCCAGGCTTGGACTGATGCTCTTGAATGATGCTGAGGACATTTTCCTTGCTGAGACTCGAAACGGACCGCCCAGGTCTCCAAGCACGGTATGACCAAGTCTATCGTTGCTGGAATGTCAAGAGTGCAGAAATGTCAAGAGTGCTGAAATGTCAAGAGTGCTGGAATGTCAAGAGTGCTGAAATGTCAAGAGTGCTGGAATGTCAAGAGTGAAACTTGACCTTCCTGCGAGTGTTTGATGCTGGCCATATGGTTCCATTCAACCAGCCTGAGACCTCCCTTGACTTGGTCAACCGGTGGATTGCTGGAAATTACACTTTCAAGACTAAACGAGTCATCATCATGAAATAAAACTGAATAAACAAATAAATGCAGAAGTTCACAGGACTGATGATATTACCCAGAACCGCTGGTTTATCTACAACTATATTTGCAACGACTACACTTGAACTAAACGAATATTTACAATCACTATATCCCCATAAAAACACCCTATAAGTATATGCTCCCCTCCACGATGCCGACTTGGCACTAGCCCCTATTCGGACTCCGTCGTCATATGATCGATCTTCCTGGTCCTCGTCGTCATCCTTGTTCTTTTTGCTTCCTCGGTTGTCTCGGATATAACAGTCACGGAAAGACCCTTTTCTCGAGGCAATTTCTCTCCCTTGACAACCTGCTTGATTTCCTCAGCAGTGAGGGTCTTAGAGACTGAGCAAGACGATGCAATTCGGGCAGCTTCTCTGTTAGCAGCTTTCGAGATCTCTTTTCCGACTGGAAAAGGATCTTCTGGATCTCACCCTCTGCAAGCTGTAGGAGATGCTGGGACCATCACCGAAGGACATGGGTTATGGGTCTCACGGCATCGGACATGCCATAGGTCGTTACCATATGCTTGGCCATGGAGGTAACCTGTCGCAGATCCGACGAGCATCCTCCAGTGACGTTTTCGAGACGTTGATCCTAATGCATGTATGAGAAGCAAGTTTCGACTGCATCAAGATAATAGGCGTACAAAGAATGTTGGCTCCAAGATGTCTTTGTAAAAGAGGCGCAGTAGAAGAAGAGACGTTTCCAACAACTAGTTTAGGCGAGACACCAAAAACAGAAGTGATCGCTTTAGACAGTTCGATGTAGAATTGAGAATCATTTTGTTCACGAGTTGAGAGATTGATGCAATGTAAAGAAGTATTTGTTGACAGTTAAATCCACGTTTTCCATTCCATTTTCTCTGCCAACTGTACTGAAACTCAGCATGTACTGAAACAACAGATCTTAGAGTCCAACTCTTAGTTCAGCCGCAGTTCCGATTCGTCGAGGCCATTTGATCTGAAGGAGTTTGCCGTACAGCTGCGAACTTCAATAGAATAATGAGCATAACTGGAGGCCATCACATCTCGACCTAGAAGTTCATAACTAGGAAGGAGAGTATTCTGAGTTCTGAGCCAGTAGGAGTCGTAGCTGTCGTAGCTGTCACACGAGTCGTAGCTATGAAAAGAACCACAAGATGCTCGCATGCTCATAAGAATACGATTCCACAATCGTTACAGTGGTAAGCAGCATGGATTGTGACAAGACTTGCATACAGAAAGCTGAGCAGTACTATTCTGACCAAGTGTGCGTTATCGTGAGAGAACCGACAAGCATACAACTTGTGGCACTCGTTGCATTGGAGCTTACAAGCTCGCAGGTAATGTTCGCAGCCTAAAATATTCTTAGCCTCATCATGATAGGTGGCCTGTTTGTCTTACAAAGCACACATTTGTCTCCCAGATGATAGAAGGTTGATCTTTTGACGAATCGAGCAGAAATGGAAAAGGTGCGACCAGCTGGAATTGTAGATAAGCCATTATCTAATAGAGCAGATTTCAGTCACGTTGCGATTTCCAACGGTTTAGTCCGATCTCAAGTCGCTGAAAGAAATCCAAAACTAGCCAAATTGGGACTCCTGAATCGTCATTAGAGAAATTCCCCTTCCTGGTTCCGCAGTTGAGGTGGATATTCATCATCATAGTAAGTGTCCTTCCTGTATCCAACGAACAGCCATAATCTGAAAATCCCATTCCATGGCATTCCATGTGGAATCAGTTACTGTTCTTCAGTGACAGAACTCGGAACATGAAAGAACTTTAGAGTCTTCAACTAAAGCGGCTATAACTCCCGGTACACAATCGCTTTGTAGCCTTCAAAAGCTCTGATGACGATCTGTTTCAGCTCTGCTGGTCCTACAGCTTTCAAAGACACGTTCGATCGAAATGACTCTCGAACAAGTAAGTTTATTGAAACTTTTAAAAGTCGGTTTATAGTCAGACTCCTGAGTTACATATAGCTCATTAATATACACATCAAAACAACATACTCAAACCGTAGACAAACATGGCGACGAAAAAATCGTTCTTGGCCAACGCAAACGTCTTGTACAACCTCGAGCCACTCTCAATGTACCCTCGATACGGCTGGGGCACAAACGACGCCAACTGAAGCAACATCGAGTCTGGAGGAAGCCGGCCTTTATCTTGGACCAATCGGGCGGTCTGAAGCACCAATTGAACCGACACAAACAGAATCATGGGCTTGACAGAATGCAGCATATCGAAATAACCCTCCAGAGCTGTCCATTTGTGTCCATACACCACCGCCACGTAAACACCAATCAGAACAGCATTCAGAGTGTGCAACACAGTCCAGATTGTGTCATTTGATTTTGTCGCAGTGGGTGGCGTCGCTGTCTTTGTGTTCATCCCATTGACTCCTCCTCCTCCTCCAAACCCTTCACCACCAAATGCGCCGCCAAATCCTTCTCCTCCTTCTCCCATCATCATTGACATGAGTTTGGACAGATCTGGTTGGCCATTGGGAGACTCAGAAGCAGATTCGCCACCTTGTTCTCCTGCATGACCAGCCTGACCTAGCATCTGTTGCAACATAGCCGTGAGCGGATCATCTGGGTCCGGTGGAAATTGCATTGCTAGAGATCCAAACGGATCATTACGGTTTCGAGCAGAAGGCAATTGATGCGAATGATTGTCCAGAGAAATGTCGACATCTGGAGGATCTTCGTGGTCTCCTGCAACGCTGGTTTCTAAGTTTTCTTTGCCTTGGGGCGCTGATGCTGGCGCATCATCAGTTACACCTTTGGTCTCCTCAAACCCGTCGGGACGGACGGTGCCAGTGATTTTGGCCATCCGTTCCGCGGCCTTGGCCTTGATACGGGCCTGACGCTTTTCCCGCGCAATCTGAGCCGCGGATTTTTCGATTTCTTCACTCATGTGGTGTGGTGGTTAGATTAGGTTGTGGAACTGAGTTTGTGTGCATAAATAGACTTGGTGTTTATACTTTATGGAGTATGGATGGTTTAAATAGTTTATCTTTTTGGCATAGTTTATCTTTTTGGAATAGTTTATTTATGGCATAGTTTATCTATTCTTGGCTTCGGTCAAGTCTCAGCTTATTCTCATTTGACTATACTGTTAAAATAGACTACACATATTATGATAAAGTCAAGTTAATGAATGTCAATAATTATAATATTCTGTTAGAGAAACACGCAAATCAATTAACTAAACAATTACTCCCACGTCAAATTGGCGTAGTATTTGTACCTCTCGGCACTTCTTCTTCTCATCTCCTTGCCGTACCGGATCATGGGGTATATTAACAGCAGAGGGATGATGGAAAGACAGCCTGAGATGATAAAGACGGTTCTCAGGCCACATCGTTTAATCCAGGGCTCCAGAGAAAAGCAAACAATAGTTCCAAACGCGTTTCGAACAACCACAACCCCCACAAACGCATCGGCAACCATATCTTTATAACAATCAAGCATGTAGGTGATGGAGATGGCTCCGACAGAGCCAAAACCAAACATAATGAGAGCAAATCCAACAGTAGGGATCATCCAGTGTTTTCCTTCTGCAATAGGAATTCCAAACATAAATACACCAATCACAATCGCAATAGCACCCAAGTACATTGTGTAAAGTCGCATTTCAGGCTCATATACACCCTTGTTACGTTTGGCCAGCCACAAAATCGATTTATCGTTGAGCCAGCCACCATAAATAGAGCCCAGAGCCATGCCGATAAACGGAGCAAGATTCACGTTGCCAATAGCCGTGGAAGACATATTGTAGGGTTCGATAGAAAATGAGTTGGCAATAGTAGTAGCAGCCATAGCAAGCCAGGTGAGCATAAAGGCGTAGTTGATAGCCACAAATGAGACGATGGGGAACGAAAAAAGCACGACAAAGGGTGTGTAAATCTTCTTGAAAAAGTTTTTCCACGAGCCAGGAGAGTAAGTGTAAAATGCAAGTCTTTGTTTGAGAGGTCGAGGATGATAAACAATATTGCTGTTGATACTTTCGTCCTGGGACGTGTCCATTTCGTGTTCGGAAACTTCTGGCTTGAGGTCGGTGATGGATGTTCGTCTGGAAGGAGCTTGAGATACAGGTCGTGACAAAGAAACAGAAACTCGGGCTTCCTCAATATTTCGTCGCAAACGATCCTCATGAATATATCGAGTAGCAGTTGATAGAGGGGCGTCTGGGTTCTTTTGATCCGGCTTTGGTTCTTCTTCAACCTCTACCTCGACATCCTTATAAGTGATCATGGTTTGTTCTGGCAAATATTTCGTTTCCTCAAAGAAGCCCAGCGAGAAAATCAAGAAAGCTCCATCAATGATCGCAATAATCCAGAAAACCCATCTCCATCCCAAAGAGTCTGTAATATATCCTGCAGGAAGCATCACCAAGAAATTTCCCACATCAACAACCGCCATATAGATTCCGTTCATGGTGCCTCTCTGGTGGACGAAAAACAAATCAGCAACGGTCATCTGAATAATAGTCTCGGTTAAAGATGCCGCAAGACCGTCAATAAAAGTGGCAATGTACATATCATAAGGATGATACATTTTTGCCTGCCAGATAGCAGTACCGACAACTGCAGCAATACCACACAAATAAACGGGACGTTTTCCAAACTTGTTTGCAAACGGGATCAGAAACGGACATCCAAGCCCCAACCCCGCCAATCCCATGGCATATGAGTTATTGAGCTGGTCAAAAGTGAAACCTAACTCTTCGTTAAGAGGGCCCCAGAAAACCGTTGGCACACAGTTTAACGCAAATGCCAATAATGTAAAAAAGCAAACCACAAAGAAGTTTATTCCTTTGCGCCATTTCGACCAGTTTAACGGTTCATTTGGATCGGCACTGGGCTTGGGTTCTAGGATGATATCGTTCTTGCCAGTATCCAGCTGTTCTGGATCGAGGAAAATAGTTCCTGGAGGAAATTCGTAAGGGTCCATTTGTGTAGATTCTTGTTTGATCTTTGCTTTTCTTTTTTTTACCCTGGGGTATCAGGTATATTTATTTCATTAGTGAGATGCATCTGAGGGGTCTGCAGAAATCGTACATAATGAAATACCTGCCAAGAGTCTAACTTTATTGGAGATAATGGGGGCTGGCAACTGTAATCTTATTGGTTGTTGGGTTTGTGTCGATGACATAGCCGTTGTGGCGACCCAAACCATAACCAAAGCCCCAATGGTATGTGGTGGTTTTGTGTCGCGGGAATTGTAACCCCAACAAAGTTGTCCACACCGTACAGCCATGCATTAATCTTATTCGGGACAAAGTTTAATTGCCACAACGGGGAGTAGCCGTTTGGTGAGGGATATTCCAATGACTAAGAGATTTTCCATAGTTGAGTATGTATCGTTTGATTTGTGTCATTTCCTTAACTATCGGCGGCTTCTGGGTTGATTCGCTTCCACAACAAAGCATACACTTGCCTCTTTAGGAAGTGCATTACCCCACATATAATTGCCTATCCAGGTATGTGTATGCGGACTTGGTGGGGTGCATCATTAATGCGTGCATTATCAACGAGGTTAAGAATGATAAGGTATTGGTATTTGTGGTTGAATTCTGTTGTCTGTGTTCTCAGAGTCACAATGTCGTCATCATTCAATCACCCTGCCACATCGGCACCCTGCCACATCGTCAGCCTGCCATATTTTCAGCCTGCCACATTGTCAGCCTGCCACATTTTCAGCCTGCCATATTGTCAGCCTGCCACATTTTCAGCCTGCCATATTGTCAGCCTGCCACAGCCGTTAGAGAATAGTTAGAAATAAGAAACATCCGGAAGCCCGAAACTCGCGAGCTTATACCTAGTTTATTAAGTCTAGACTGCCTCACACGTATGTGGTTGGGGAAATGAAACCCAGTTGTAAGGTGGGGCTTTGGGCTTTGGAGGGGCTAAGATCGTGATTGTGGATTCGGCGGCTATCTCACTTTGAGAGCAACCAGAGGAAGTTTCGCATACATATGCCTTAAACGGAAATTTTGGAAATTGGATTTTTCTAGACAGTTTCCTAAAGTGGTGGATAGATTCAAGTTGACAATGAAGAGCCCAGAGGTGTGTTGATAAGAGTGAGGACATTATGGAAGCTTCAAGAGTATCCAGCCGGAGCCACCGACTGTGCATTCAGCTCTGGAGGTGATGTTACAAGAGAGTTGGCTCAATGTGGAATACTTGCCAGTCTTATGCAAATGAGAAATAAATCAAATGAACGTGCCATCTCAATGAGAACAAATCAAATGAACGGTGCCATCTCAATGAGAAACAAATCAAATGAACGGTGCCATCTCAATGAGAAACAAATCAAATGAACGGTGCCATCTCAATGAGAAACAAATCAAATGAACGGTGCCATCTCCAATATCAGAACAATTTCTCAACCTATGATATTCACACCTTCAGACCTGTCCCAGAAAAGAAACGCAGTTATGGTTGACCATTGGATTCACGTGAGTATATTACGATAAAGCGCATATCACTGAGCGATAGGAAGGCATTCACATACAATGGTTTCCTGACTTGAAACACTCCAACGATGTGACCTGACATTTCTGTTTGTGACATTGTTGTACGAATACGATGCCAATGAATGCCGACTCGAGACTCTTGAAATAAAGATACGTCACTATGATTCAAAGGCTGTACGTTTTGCCGAAAAGGAGGAGATTTTTGTTCAGCTTAAAGCCAGCAGGTTGGACTGAAAAACATTTGCGAGAAGAAGTCGACAGTCTTAAACAACAATTGGAACAGAAGAATGCCGACGCCCAGCGGTTTAAGGTGCATGTTCAAAACCGTCTGAAATTTTCTGCACTAAAAGGGGAGGATATTGTAGATATGCATTGAATACTCTCTATCAGTCTCAGCTGGAGGCAGAGTCTTCACCAAACAGTACAACACCTTGCAGACAATAACGACGATTACAATAACATGCGAATACGGCTTGGGCATTGGTTTAACTATTCTGATGTTTTAGATCACACATTGATGATTTGTCGATTGTGATGTTCAGCTTAGGAATGGTGGAGCTGGTCTGAACGTTTCAGTTTTCGTCAACTTTCGGACAACCAGCGGAATGTCCGTTCTGCACATCGATATGCATGCCTGGCTGTATTGGGTTTTAGTGCAGTGGACTTTGCTGGGAATCTTTTTGTTTGGTTTTCCAGTATGAGTGGAGATCTTAAACGGATGACCAGCCACAGTATTCCAAGAGGCACCCTGAGCGAGCTTGGTCTGACTTTTGTGCTCTATGCAGCCACTATTTTTGGGCATGGGCCCTGTTATTCCTCGAACTTTGCTGTACAATGACATTTCTGCGATTCTGTTTAGAAAAATGTTCACGTCTTTGTTTTCAGCGATGGTCGGTGTCATTGGTGCATGTCCTTCAGGCGATAGAATTAATTCCTGTACAGCCTTGCTGCTGAGATCAAGGGCTTCCTATTCCAGCAGTCGTCACAACTCTGACTCAACTAATGTTGTTTTTGTCAGGACTTTTTCTGTTACTAACTTGGCTTGCTTCTTGTGAAGATTCCATCTGCTGCAACTTCAGACCATGGGCTAGCCAGGGTTATCCAGGGTTATACAGGGTTAGACCATCTTCAAATTCTTTACTTCTACCACGGCGTTTATACCACCAGATGAGAAATTATTCCCTCTGGTCAATGCTGGAACTGCCATTGGTCTGGATAATATCTTCAAAGATGGAACGGTACTGTTGTTAAAGGTAATCCACTGGAGACTGGTGGTGTTGGACAAAATCGGGTTTGTCAATTCGTCGCCTAATGGTATATGCCGATTTAACGGACCACAGATGTATTGAGAGCTCCGTGTCAGTCTGACACCCTTCTACCGACTGTTGATATGATGTGGACGAAACGACTCATCAACAATCTACAAATCCACTACTCCTCCTCAACCGCGAGAGAGACTGGCCTGCCATTATCCTCCGTGACAGAGTCGTGCTCTTTGGCCTTCTGAGAAAGTCGCTGATGGAACCCAAGTCGCGAATGCTGATTTCAGTTGCATAAACCACTCAAAGGCGCAACCCTCACCAACCGCTCTTCAAGATATTACTGGGTGAGTTTTCTCATTGTCTGATTCCGATTAAGAGTTCGTGGATTTCGCCAGAGGAGCGCCAAAGACATTCTTCTGACATCATTCCTGGGCTCAAGATTGTAAAAATGCAAATCCGTCAGCCAAAAAGACACTGTCGTTTCTTTGCAGATTCCAGAGAACTTCGGTCAACTCAGAACTTCTGTCACAGAGAACTTCGGTCAACTCAGAACTTCTGTCACAGAGAACTTCAGTCAACTCCGAACTTCAGCCAAGATCCAATTGAGAGTAGAGCGTATGAATAAGGGAGTTTTTTATGAGCTGATGGAAAGTTTAGTTGTCCAAGCAGTTATAATTAATATCTGATTCTCCCAGTATTTCAGAATGACGTCAGAGAACATTATCGGGCCGATTACATGGTCTCAATGCTGAAGCTGGAAAGAATTGCTATTGTCCATGGGTTATTACCCTAGATGGTGATTATCCAATAGGCAAGCAGGTGTCACTCTAGCCACTTACTCCAACAAATGATAAATACTGATAATAGCTCTTAAACCAATGGAGTTCCAGTTATCACGTGCAAATAAATTATTTGTTTTTACATGGGTCGAAATAAGGTTGCATGCCGAAAATAAGGTCTTCCTCAAATAAAGTCTCCCAAATAAGGTGTGCCTCTGAAATAAGGTGTCCTCAAATAAGGTCCCCCAAATAAAGTTACCCTCGAAATGGAAAATAAGGTTTGCCCCACTTTCACCATATCAACATATCAATTTATCGAGATAACCAATACTGTAACATCGAAACATAGTGTGACAGCTTCACGGATCCGTTCTTAGCTACTCTAATAACTCTCTCTTCTGTGCTTTTTGCGACTCCCTTTCACTCCACTCACGTGCTCGCGCATGCATTGACAAGGTTACCCAACCTTATCATATGTTTCATATCACCTGTTTGTCAGCCTACTTGAGAAGCTGAGACGGACCTTGAGACGTTGGAGACTCATTTTGATTGAATTCGACCATTTCGACACCACTCGCTAAACGCTAAACCTCTCGGATGAACTCGGAAAAGGTCAACTTGATTTTGTCGTTTCTACGGCCGTTGATCTCGGCTCATAGATCAGCTTCAGCCAATGTTCCGTTTGTGCTGGGATTTTCCGGCGCGCAAGGTTGTGGTAAATCGACTTTAGCATCGGAACTTTCTGCGGCTCTAAGACAAGCTCCATTCAACTACAACGTGATCGAGCTGTCCATAGATGATCTTTACCTGACCCGTGAAAACCAGGTAAAGCTGTCTGAAGAGTTCCCCAATAATAAGCTATACCAACATAGAGGAGAGCCGGGCACCCATGAAGTGGAGCTCGGAGAAAAGACCCTCAAGTCCCTCGTCCAGAACAAAGTCACACTTGTGCCTCGGTACGATAAGAGCAAGTACCAAGGCAAAGGAGATCGGTTCCCCGAGTCCGAATGGCCAGTGATGACACCTCCGTTTGACGTGGTCATGTTTGAAGGCTGGTGTGCAGGATTTAGAGCGATTTCTATCGATGACTTGGAAGCTTTGTATGCTGAAAGTACCAGTCTTACCCGGGATGAGTCTAGGCTAGAAAACCCCAATTTACCTCCACCTGTAGATCCCGAAAACATGGCTGCCACCTCTATACACAACTTGCATGATCCCATCCCCACTACTCTTGCTCACCATCAGTTCTCAGACTTACAACAGGTCAACCATGAGCTGACTAAAATGCAGACACTGTGGCGCTACTTTGACGCATTTGTACACATGGATTGTCTGGATATTAATTTCACCTACGAGTGGCGGTTGCAACAGGAACATGCTCTTATTCAGAAGAGAGGTAGTGGCATGACTGACAACGAGGTCAAGATGTTTATTGACGGATATATGCCGGCTTACGAGATGTACATTCCCGAATTGCGGCGTCAGACTTTGTTGACAAGACCCAATAGACAGTTGAGGTTGGTTTTGGATAGAGATAGGTCCGTGAAGTTTAGCTGTGTTGCGTAGGTGGCCGAATTACGCAACAATCTTGATGTAATTTCCGATGATGATTGTCGTAATTTCGGACGATGATTTGTCGTAGCTTCGGCGGGCCTCAAGGAATGATATAATGAATTTTCTGATATTTTGAAATAGCAGTCTCAGTTTGAATTTCCTCTACTGTGCCAGGCCAGAGTGTGGAGAGCTCACGAAATGATATTCTAAAAGGGCAATAGTTTAACAATGTTAAGGTCATCTAAGGATATACCTTAAAAATTGAAGTACTCATATAATGGCATAGTTTAATGTTAAGGTGGTCACCTTAACAGTGTTAAGGGTGACTTCCTAAACGAGCAATACTTAAAGTGGTGACCTCAATTAAATTGATCGTTTAGACGATGAGTTCTGTGGTATTTCTCCTTTTATAGTCCGAAAGAGCTCCTAGTTAAGGTCCCGCAGCTACTTCCATAAGATCAGGCACGTACTCCATTGTAGGCTTCTTCGATCTCGTCTCTGAGATGAATCCACAAGTTCGTATAACAAGCACATCATCTACATCTTCAGCTTGGTCCTACGGGGATATATGACAATGGGTTTTTCCTGTCTGGTATTCTACCTTAGCGCGACTAACTGTACTGAGAATTTCCCAGGCGGTCGTCAGAAAGAGAACGACACTTTTAACTCAATTAACCAATTCCTACGGAGTCGGTTCGAAAAATCAACAATAATTTTCTACTAACTCTCATTTTAATTTTCATAGCGTGCAATGGCATCATGCTCACCGCATTCACTAACTCCTATGCGCACACAATATCTCTAGGAGCTTATGCACTGGCAAACCGCTCAACATCGTAGGTAAAGTCGAAATAAGAAGGATCGAAATGGTGAATTCGAATGTATCCTTCTTCTCCTCCAGAGGCATAAGATCCGCCGTTAGGATGGGCAACTACACAGTTGAGAGGACCGAAATGGCCCTTGACTCGGCCAATCTCGTCCTCGAAAATCTTGTGGTAGAATCGAGCCTCGAACTTACCGTCTCGTGACGAGGTGGTGGTGACATCCTTGGCATCCTGACCACCTCCCAGAATTACAAACTCCTTCTTGCTGGTGATACACGCCGAGTTCATGGAGGTATCGGTTTTGTAAGTTTTGAGCAGCTGGAGAGTGTCAACGTCTGTGAGTCGAGCAGTCTTATCCTTGGAACTGGTGATGACATAAGTTCTGTCTGGAGACGACTGAAGATCGGTGATGGGGAATTTCTCCTCATGGATCTGGTTGGAGGCAATAAACTCACCAGTAGCTCCATCATACTTGGACAAAGAACCATCTGCATGAGCACAGATAATATACTTACCTCCATAAGACCACACAGCAAAAGAAAACTTCTCAGCGCCCTCCTGAGGCTTGATATCAAGAACAGGCTCAGTCTCCTGAACAGCATTCACATCACACTTGACATTGAAAATGCTGATTCCACCAGGGTAACCCATCATCTTCTCTGAAAGAACAATCAACTTGGTTCCATCAGGAGAAAACTCCACCCGCTTGATCGTGGTCTTGAAGTTCCAAGTATGCACAATCTGACCAGTCTTAACATCCCAAAGTCGCGCAGTCTGATCAGCAGATCCAGTGGCAACCAAAGTAGTCGATGGATCGGCGTCGACAGAGAAATTGGCACCACCAGAACCTTCCAATGTTCCTAGTCGCTCACCATTATGAGAGTACCACACACAAATGTTTTTGTCTCGGGCAACGGAGAAAAGCAAATCACCTTCCCGGTTGTACTTGAGCTGGGTTAAAGGACGCTCGTGGCCCTGCAAAAGAATAGGTCTCATGGTGTTGGTGTGAATGAGAAGTTTTGCAGTATGCGTGTGGTGAGAACTTTATCCGTCAGAGCGGTCATGTGATTTAAGTCACGTGATAAACACTGGATGATGCGCCAAAAAAACTCCTTGAGAAGGACCATCAGGACATTACAGGAAAAAAGTGAAATTTTGGATTTATTAAGGTATGTTGCTTAAATGGTAACAGTGTGTAGCCAAGGTTGACAGGTCATATATAGTATGGCAACGGTGAAAACCTTATTTTCTGGAGGTGAGAATTAAGAAAGTCGAAGAAAAACAGTCAAAGATTATGGCAATTTGATTTTTCGGCTGTCAAGGTTCCTTAGTCGAGTTATGTGAAGTAGTTGCTAAATTTCACCGATTTTACGATTTCACCGATTTTACTGATTTTACCAATTTTACGATTTTATTTTACGATTTTATTTTACGTTTTATTTTACGTTTTATTTTACGATTTTATTTTACTGATTTTATGATTTCACCGATTTTACTGATTTTACCAATTTTACCAATTTTACTAGTTTTTTTACTTTTTTATTTATGCTACTCTACGAAGAGTGGGGAGCCACAGGACAGTTGTATACAGTGGAATTCCAGGTTCCAAAGGTTTACACGATTTTCCTAACTCTGAGTGACGAATTCGTTGTAGTGAAACGAGTTTGTGAGATAACTGTGGAAATTCCATCAGTGGAGTGATTTCCCTTAAGGGTCCAACCAAAGTCGACTTAAGTTAGACGAGAGAATCTATCTTGTCAGTCAATTATCGTGATACAAATTCGTTATTTAATTCACTCATTCATCAGCGTGCAGAGCGTGGAATGCTCCTAAACATGAATAGCTGATCTCTGGGTAGAAAATCAACATTCTGTTCATCGATCTTGATTGCATTTGCACTGCAGACGCACTTCAAGAAGAAGAGGGATTGCTGTATTGAGCGGCTTTCTAAGAGAGACATCAAATTCCACCAGGTCCATACTTCCACTTTTTACATTCGGTAGGACCTGAGCACGCTTCCCAAGCAAATCAACCCTTCTTTACACTTCTTCGAGGCCTGCCTGGAGGAGAAGGTGATTATGGTTCCCTGAATTTTCTTTGACCTGAATCCCTTGGCTCGAAGAGAATTTCACCACTCTCTCCATACACCGCTTTATGCGATTTTCTCGAATGGAGAACCTCGTCAAAGGAGTGGAAGCCATCGAGAGGGACATCACATCATCACAAGGGAATGTTCATCAATGGTTGTACTCGGACAGCCTCATGAGCGCTACTAACTGTTGACTCAGTTTCGAAATATACCACGAGGTTATTACCCTGAGTAAGTCTTGTTGATGTATCTTTAAGGTGCTGGAGTGGCCCGACCTCTCTAAGATTCCAAATAGTTGGCTTCAAACCATGAGCCTGATGAGCTAGATCGAAACTTGAGCTGACCTCTGCTGATTGGTCGCCACAATTGAGCACGATATATCATACTCTTGTGCACTCCGTCCTTACAAGCGACGTAAGCTATCATATACAGCACGGTGATCACGATGACAACCTGCTAACTTGATAGATACTCACCATCCATGACGTTTAGAATTCTCCACGGCAACTTACCGTTAGGATAGCAATCAATCAAGACTTGTTCTCATCAGCAACAATGATTCGCAACTGCTTGGTTGTTTCTCGATGAATATCTAGTCCCAAATGAAGGATATCATCAGAAATCAACATCAAAACATATAGGCAGGGAGGAAACAAGATCTCATACATCCGATGACAAGGAATTGCAAATATCGTGTTCAAAAACACGTCCAATCCAAACCAGGTAGCAGGAACAAAGAGAGTTCCATGACGACAGATTGGCAAACTGTGTCAAGTTGTTCATATCAGTTATGATCAAACTTTTCACAGACAGTATGAGTGTCAAGGTCTGAAATTCTGTCAGAGCCCAATCCAGCAGCTGTGTAATTCCCGAGTAGTGGTATACCGTCCCAGCGAAGACAATATCGATCCGATCCAGCGCAAATCCATCGCAAGTGGTGTAAATCTGGCTATTCCTCTGGCGTGCCCCAAGACGTGATGTACTAAATGATGATAACTTTGTCTAATTCTCAACAAACTGATACCTGTCCTTTTGGTCTCCCATCTGGTTTGAAATTCAAGAGGACAGCCTGGGAGGCGCCTGGGAAGTGGCTGACAAAATTGCCGAAAAAACTTAGAAGTGCCGAACGTACTTAAAAGAACTGGTGCAGTCAATGGCGTCTACAATTGGAGCAGTGTTGCAGTACAGATGCCGACATGTGTATCCTTCATTTTGAATAAAACATTGATCAACAACCATAAAGAATTACTCTTCATTGTCGCATTGTTGTTGTGTGCAGAAGCTCGTGGTCGCTCTAAACATGGCAAACAAAGATACTTACCGTGTCGGCCATCCAAATACATTCTAGCCTGAACCACCGTCCTTAATCATCAAGATAGAAAATGTGTTTTGCTGATAACCTACTTACCTATTTCCACTGGCTGTTCTCTCTTCACTTTTTAGAACCCATAATTCTTAAAAGTCTCGCCGAGGTGACATCTAGTCATGTAATTTTGGTTAGTCGGTATGAGAGGACTTTAAGCTGTTGTCATGATACTCGTGGCCCACAATAACCCACAATATGTACCAATGATGTTTCCATTGCCATAACCTCCAAATTTGATTGCCTCCTCAGACAATTGATCAGCCACACCTCTCAACGACGACAACATGGGTACCTCTTTCGGCCACCAACCTTCCTGCTGAATCACGTTCCTGCTTAGGGGCTTTGGAAACGATACCATCAAAACACTGCTTCAGCTCCCCCCTGGTGGAGTCGTCTAAAGCGGTTATATAACTTCGGGATTCCCAGTAGCTCCAAATCTGGTCGTCTGTGTATGTCAACTGGTATGGCAGAATCACTTCGTTGTAGGGCATCTTGAACCATTTCTGGTTGTTGAATGACAACTGCCACTTGTCGTGTCTGTACTGAGGAACATCAACGTCATAAGACCACACCTTTTCTGTAGTTAGTTTCTGCCAATGGTTCGGAGACAGGTTATCCAGCACCTCAATGTTCCAGATCAACACCAGTTTGCCACTGGGTTTGAGTATCCGATGGAGTTCCTGTAGCGATTTGTGGTCAGCAAACCAATGGTATGCCTGAGCTATGATCACCACGTCAGCCCATTGGTCGTCAATTCCCGTATCGTAGGATGATCCTATTTTCACGGGGATATGGGGGAAGTTCTTCTTGAATGAAGTCAGCATTCCTTCGCTGGGTTCGACGGCAATGAGATCGTAGCCCTTGTCCGCAATAGCCTTGGTGAATTTACCCGTACCAACAGCGAGTTCCACGACTTTCGAGCCCGGAGACAATCCCGCGGCATTAATCAGCCAGTCAATGGCATCCTGTTGGAATGACGGACGCACTTTATCGTACAACTCATGGTTGGCGTTGAAAGATGACAATGATGTGGCATTGACAGACATGATCGAGTGATGAGGAAGAAGTTAAGTTGGGTTGGCCCAAAAATCGGTTTAAATAGAATGATTACAGAAATAAGAAACAAGTAACAAAACCCTTGTCGTGATAATACCTCAACAAACTGTATTCAAGATTGAGTTTGCGGGGAGTGCATTTGTGTGCAGGAGGTGATGAGATCACGTTTTGAACCTTAGAGCAGTCAAAGGATATATAACAGTTGGGCTCGCTCGAACTTTCTAGCACAAATCTATCGAAATCAACCAACTCCGTTGGCAGTCAAATGTCGCTACAATTAATCCATTTCGGTACTGTCAAATACAACATAACACCATTGTTTTTTTTCCAGGGAATTTGAGAAGTTCAAAGACTAGTGGCCCAAAGAGAGTCCCATACATTTTAAAGCTATAAAAGCTATTTGTCAAAACTCAGTCAAGTATCATCTTAATCGTCTGTTAATTTGAAGGCTTTGTTCACTTTGATTGGCTTCGGATTTCAGTATTTCATCCTCCGCCATAATTTGAGGAGCTTCAATATGGTAAGATGGGGATTTCACATCGTGTAATTGCAAAGGGTGCATTGCCATGACAATAGAATTAAATGAAGTTCAACATATTCCATTTTGTTCTATACTTTTTCTCATTGGCAACTGAGACCACAGTAAATTGTTTAAAAAAAAAATTTAAAAAAATCGAAATCAAAATAATTCAGAACAAATTCAAAAAAAAAAGAAAACCCATCAATAATAAATAGCTTCGATCAATATCTAGCCTCCACTATTTGAGGAATAACTGAATCAACCACTTATCCCCTGCATATCTTACTATTCATTAGCACAAGTTGTCTCACTGATGAAGCTCGTGCGATTGTGCAAAACAACTGCGTAGTTCAGTTCAAACAGAAAAACTCCATCATGAATAAATCGGCAATCATGAATAAATCGGCAATCATGAATAAATCGGCAATCATGAATAAATCGGCAATCATGAATAAATCGGCAATCATGAATAAATCGGCAATCATCTGTTTTGGAAGGTTGATATCGTTCAAGTCACCGTCAGATATGATACTTAACTTGGTGTCTTATATCAAATTATAAGTTTCAAGCAACTTTTCAGTCCAGCAAAAGAAGACACGTGTCCAATTTCTTGTCACAGTTCTTTATCCTCATGACAGTTAACGTTTGGACTAAGGGTTAAGCGGCTGAGAATGTAAACAAGACCAATTTGGGCAGCAAAAATTTCTTAAGCCAAAATATCACTTTACGCTAGTTAGTCTATGAAAATCCATAACCACAGGAATATTATCGTGTCTCTTTACAAAATCCGTTGTGGACCTGTGTGTTACACTCCTGCTTTAACTATGCTGAGAACAAAGAAATGCACCATTTTCTCGCTTACACCAAAGCTTATCTTTAGTCAACTATTTGCCATAGCTCTGTGAAACTACTTTTCTGATGTACCAACAACGACGCCTATGTTTTTCTTTCCAAGACCAGCGTTGCCAGCTGACTATTTATGGCAGAGAAAATCGAGTCTGTCCCAGTCTACATTTGGTATGGTAACTTTACCAGCCAGTAGCTACATAGTTCTGCCAAAGAATCCTACTAAGCACCCCAAAACTCGGTTCTAATCGTCAAATAAGGATTCGTTTAGAATAGTTATTGGTGCAATGGAGACATCTGGATAATGTACATGGCAACTAAACCGGGACTTGAGATATTGTACCAAAGTAACTAATTAGCTCCGACTCACTATACGTGAAGAAATATTCTTTCGACGTCTACTGATGCGGGAGTCTTGTGGAGACATTCAGGAGTCGCGGTGGTAGATTGTTCTGTTTAGGATTAACGAAAAGAGTCATTCAGGCCAAGGATAAGAGCTCACACAATATTGAGGCTCAGACCGCTTAGTCCTGAAAATACCTAGTTCAAGAGATTACCGATTGCTATTAAATAGTTCTGTCTGGTGGACTGTGGCCCGTTCGTTCGTAGAGAATACAATACTTTCGCTAGCTTAATTAAAGGCAATAATGAAGATAGTCAATCTCTTCTTCTGAACTCCACGGCTTCTTTTCCATTAGTTACTCACACACTTAGTTAAATTGCAGCCTGGTGTTGAACTGCGAGGGTGAAGAGCATAGAGAAATGCAATCAAATCGAACAATCACGCCAATGGCAAACATTAGTCCTTTCCAAACAGTCAACTGTTGAAAGTTGGCACTCTTCGAACAAACGATAGATGTCAAAAAATTCATCAAACAACTTGGATCAGCCCACTCAAGAGTGCCGAATCAGGAAATGCAATTCCGCCTATACTTCCAGAAATAACTGGGAGCATCACCGGACTTTTTTTCCGTTTCCTCGCTCGCATTGCTCGCATGATTGTAATCTTGCGGCAGATGTTAAGGCAGCACTCGGGTTCTAAAAACAACTCCAAGAAAAACAAACCAAGGAGGAAAACCCTGGTGGCTAAATCTGAAACAAATAGAGCTCTTTGTTTACATATTTTACACTCAGACTTCTTTATGTAGAAAATCACCAGATATGGTCCGTTGACAATACTTGAAGCATAACAGAGGATCTCAAGATGGCTCACCACTATACAAAAATACTTATAATTGAAAATACAGATGAATCAGCTGATTCTATTCGTTTGAAATGATAGGATCACGTACAATAGTGATTCTGTTTGTTTGATTCCGAAGTGGTACCTGTTATGTTGATGTGTCTCAAAAAGGCAATAACTATTCGAAAGTCAATTTCAAATAAACTCAAAAAGATTAAACAAAGTCCATCCAATCATGTTCCTGTATTCTTATGCACGATGACTACCTGCATATTCTTTGTTCTGCGGACAAAAGTGTACCCAACCCAACATTCCGAACCGATGCCCCACAATACGAGCGTCACCTGCCTTCTAATAACATGCGCTACCATCATTAATATCAGCATCACTGGAAGATTGTAAAGCTAATGTACTGAGAAGTTATTTGATGAATGCATCTTTTTGGAGTCTGAAGAGTGGAAAGTAGTATCGACTTTGCTCAGGATTACAAACCACAACACAAAATGCAAAAGCAAAAAATGTAAAGAGGAGAAATGCAAAAAAAAAAAAAGCAATAGAGAAAAAAAAAAATCTAAAAATAGGCATGGACGGAGATGAGCGCAATAAAATCTTCATTTGCTTGGATGCCAAATAACAAGCAATATGAATGGAATGGAATGCCAGGTCACAACCAGTAGGATTACATGTTTTCATCTCCACTAAACTAGCTCAACAAGAATGACGCACACAATAGCGGGGATACCCTAGTAGTTATTTTGAGGGATTAATTTCAAAACCCACTAATCAAGTAGAAAATGAATTTTGGTTTTTTGTCTGATCTATCAAGTCTTTGTTGCAGCAGTGAGTATAGTTATGTGAGTCAGATGTGTGCCAAAATGTACTTGTGTGCTTTTTCATGCAGGGCGCATCATTGTGGGTGGTGGCGCAGTAGACTCCACAATCTGATATGACTGCTGCCCATGTCTCGGATAATTTTGTAATTATTATCGCTAGAGAAGTGCTCAATTTGGAAATGATACCCTCATTTATTATTTCCGACGTATTTCCTACAGGATTGCAGTTGCAGTCATCAAACTGTAATTGGTCCAGTATCGGTTAAACTTCCTCTGGCCCAAGACATTTAAACTTTTCAGCCCCAATTAGATTAAGCTTTGGTCGTAAAATCTAAAACATGTTTAACTTTGTTGAATTGAGAAGCCGCTAATTCGTTCCAGATTTTCAAGTTTCGGACTAGAGTAAGGGGAGGAGTTATAGAACTGTGGGGCTGACAGGTAGTCAAGAAGTGCGTCATCTCGACAATGGTTATGTGTCGGAGTTATAGTGCTACTAGGGAATGGAGTATTACAACTAGAGAGAGAGAGAGAGAGAATCATAAAGTGTAATTTTTAAAGGCCATAGGAAAATCATAGAATTATTTTTCCTTGGTTTTAGTCGAGGAAGGAGTCTTGATGTACGTGGCACGTAAGGTTAAACGACCATCAGACTGATTAAGACAATGGGGACATGAGAGATAAAGAGATCTAATATCAAAATGCTCTCTAGATGAACTTGTTTCAGCTTTTTTCTCTGGTAATGCGAATAAGTATTGTACCCAGATAACCACAACTGCTACTCTACCTTACAACCAAACCAGCTTACAAAGGTTCATATTTTATTTGAAAAAGTGAGGAGAGCTCCCAAACTAAAGTTTAATGATTTTGAGGTATTTCTCGGTTTCCGACTATCCGAAGTTATCACCACTCGATGTAACCACCAACGTCATGATCTTAGCCGCATGGTAGTTCGGTGGACTCTAAGAGGTTACTTGGTTAATCAAATTTAAAACTTTTCTTTAGTTTAACAAAAATCCCTCAAATCGTCGCTTCTAGAATCCGCACCTACTAGACATTTCTAGGCATTGCATCAAAGAAGAAGTTAAAGAAGAGCTAACGAAGCTCAACCATATCACACCAATAGACTTTGCAAGCGAATATCTGATTGGTCAAAGATCGAGGTATCAGATTCTGTACGTGGAAGTAAATGGCGAAATAATAAATGGCATTAACCTGAAATATTAATCCCCTTCCCCCACCCACCATTGGTGTCTTCACTGCATAGATTACTTTGCAAGTCATCATCATTATGCATATAAATCAGTCTTTCATAGTGGGTCGTTACCGTACTTTCGGATATCAAAACCAAAAAGACTCTTGTTAGATTTTGGCTATTTCACTACTTTTCGTCTTCCCATTATAGGTTGGGAAATTTGCCAAACGATTTCTTCGACCTCTAAAAGTTAGTCTAGTCAGTTGTTATAGAAATATCACCAAGCAACACTCCAGCCATTTTATTTTTTTCGTTTTGAGTTTAGATCATGTAACCAGTAAAAACCTGCATTGAGGTCATCGAAGTTGCACTCTATATTGAACTCATTGCATGAGGCTAAATGCAAGTAAAATAGAATAGGAAGTAATAGCCTCAAAAGTAGAGTACATTTGTGATTTCAAAATAGGAAAAATTTTGATGAATAATACAGCTGCATACAGCCAAGTCGTGTGACCAATGAACTGCCATCACGGTCTCAAATTGAAGAGTAAGCTGAGAGTGCTACTCCCTTAAACCGATTCAGGTGATATTACTATCTCCGTAAATTTATTATTTCTCTCTCATTGTTGATTATGTACAAGTTTTCGGATCACTTATTACGTTCAAGCCGAACACCTTGGACATGTGCATGCGCAAATTGTCATCTGCTGGCGCATAAAGTTTTAAAGGTGAAACACATGCATGCTATGTGACAGTTTGTGTGGAGACTATCACAATTAAAGAGTTTTCCGCCGCAGCCAAATTGCCTATGACATTGACTATCGAACAGGGAAACTCAACATCATTTTTTTTTCTTTTCTAACTTTGATCATAACAAAATAATAAACTGATATCCAATTGGGAATAAACAATAAAACTAGTCCAACTGAGCCGCACTGAAATAATATATCATTATCATCACGCATTAGCATGGTAATAAACTGAATCTGCCTGCCTGACACTGTGAAAAGGCATTATATTTTCAGCTATTCATTGCTCGATATATTTCCAAGATTAATACCCAGCAATCTGCAGAACTTATGACTCAGATATCTCAGGGTATTTTGAGCAGATTATTGTATTCTCTTATATCTGGAAAACCTTAACCTTATTCAACATTTTTCTCATCTCAAAACTCTATGTTTCGCGTTAAACTTTTTGCTTTCATCCTTTAGAATAAGGTTTACAGAGGCAAATTAACTCATATCTTCAAATATGCTTGTTTTTCAAAGGGTTCCTTCCAATGAAAATAAGGTATGTTGAGAATAATATTTGATATTTTCTGGAAAATTTTTTGTGGTTCTAGAATGTTATTGCTCTAGAGGATCCTAGACTTGTATTTACATATGCGTAATGGAGAGGGATGAAAGCGCGCTTTGTGTGACCAATTCAAAAGAGCTTACACATTAGCCTATCACTTGAATACACTTTTTTATTAATTTGACTGCTTGATTTTGGAGATTTCACGTGGTTTGAACTGAGAATTGTTAAAGCCTAACTTTAGCTGCGGAACCCGAAATATCCACAACTATACCAACAGCCACTAGAAGATTCCATGCTTTGTGGAACCTGAAAACACCTAGTGGGAAGAAAAGATTAAACTAAACGACTAAACGATTGAAAAACCATTGCTTCTCACTCAACAATTTCAACTCACACTAACCGTTGCTGATCATGTTGGTCGTGTGTACAAAGGCAGCCTGGTCCATTTTTTTATTCTTCTTTGTATAGTTGTAAAGTTTCAGAGCAGTAAACTTCAAAAATTTAAAACAAAGTTAATAATAATAAATCATTGGGTTGTGCATAAACCCTGTACGCGCGTTGGACAGTACTTGAGTTTGTAAGTCAGTTCGGATAGCCGACAGTTTCCTTTGAAAGTGAGAAGTACTTTTAAAATATCCGGGTTTACTGATTAGAAACCGGCCCGGCTACTGTTCATGAGGATGTAAAATTTCATTCTACTGGGTATCCGAGATCAACTCGCTTACAACCGTCTCGGCCAAGAAATGGAACGTTTACCTAAGCTGTGTCAATAGTCCCTGGAGACTGTCATGCAAAGACTTCATTTTTTCGTTATGCACGTGAGCAAGTTGTAGTTTTAGGTACATTGAGATTGAACTGTGGATGCCTTTATTTATAGTTTTCATTGCTATTTACATTGACAACGAACTCTTGGCATCTGTGGTGCAAGGGAAGAACTTTCCTAAAAGGAATAGCGAAATGTAATGCTTTGTCTCCCTTACAGATATGATGTTAACCGGCAATGGCACGGCCGAGGAATTGCACAAGACTTGGGGTTTGCTGCAGTTCTTTCAAGATATATAAGGTCATGGCCATCTCCCTAGATTTGAAATTATCAACCAACAGACGATGAAGTTCTTTAAGTCTATTGTTTTCCTGGCTACTGCTGCCTTTGCTAAACAGGTTGCCTCGCCTATTACCTCCTTTGATGTGGGAAAAGCTGGTGACATGTCAGTTCATAAAGGCTACACTAGCGATGCCTGGCAGATGGACTATGGGTTTTCTCTTTCTCCCGAAGAGGATGGAGTTGAGGCTGGCGATTACTTCACGTTTGTAGTGAGTGACGATATGCAGCTCAAGGGAAAGGAGTTGGACTTTATGGTCAAGGACCCCAAAGGAAACAGCATCATGCGAATCACCAACTCTGGTCACAAGTTTACTGCTACCTTCACCGAGTTTGTCCAGTCCAAAAACTATCTGATTTCTGGTACTTTCTACATCCAGTCGACCTTAGATGAGTCCATTGTTACTCAGCCTGACACTTACACCGTTACTCTGGTTTCTGAAGACAAAACTTTTTCTGCACAAATTGAGGTTATCTACTGGTTCAACAACAGAGATGCTTTTGTTTACGGTGAGCGAGAAGGTAACAAGATTAAATGGACCATTCGACTTCCTGAGTCTCCCTTTGATAAGTTCCAGGGTTCATACTATCTTTCTGAAACTGGTGCTTTCAAGCTGACTGGAACCGCCGAGACCTTCTTGCAGGATATGAGAATGGTTCTCGCTAGGAAGCTCCAACCTAATTGGTCACACACTGGTTACGACTATCTCACTGATGTCACCAACTATGTCAAGATCGACAAATATGATTCTAAGTCGTTCGGCCTGACAGTTACCAATATTAACCCGGATCACTGGACTGCCATGCTCCAGTTTTACACCGACATCACGGAAAAATTGGACAGCTACGCCTGTTACATGGAGTGGACCTTGTGGGAGAGCGACTCTGACGAGAATTCTAAGCCTGGTTCTGGAAGTCCTGGCTCTGGAGGCTCTGGTTCTGGAGGTTCTGAAAACTCTTCTCGAAAGCGATCTGGATCTGTTTGGGGTGGTGCTTCCTATTACCAGTATGGAGAATCTGATCTTAATGCTGGCGGAGAGGGTGATGGTGAAGGACGAACCAAGACTAGTTCTTCTCTTCAGCCTTCAATTACTAGTGATGCCTGGGCTTGCGACGCCACTGCAGTTGGCTATATCAAACGTGACGACGGCGAAATCATTGAGTGTGGTAATTCAGTTCCTGCTGTTACTACTACTACCAGTGCCCGACAGTGTGATGCCAGTGAGGCTATCGAGTATGCCAAGCGTGGGGAGGAGTATATCTGTGACTCTGAGGAATCTTCTGCTGAGTTGCCTGCTTCTACCACTACCAGTGCCCGAAAGTGTGACGCCAGCGAGGCTATTGAGTACGCCAAGCGTGGAGAGGAGTATATCTGCGACTCTGACGAATCTTCTTCTGCTGAGCTGCCTGCTTCTACCACTACCAGTGCCCGAAAGTGTGACGCCAGTGAGGCTATTGAGTACGCCAAGCGTGGAGAGGAGTACATCTGCGACTCCGAGGAATCCTCTTCTGTTGAGACTCCTGCTGTTACGACCACTACCAGCGCCCGAAAGTGTGATGCCAGCGAGGCTCTCGTTTATGCCAAGCGTGGAGAGGAATACATCTGTGACTCCGGTGACGAAACCCCCTCTATTGAAATCCCAGTTTCTACCACTGATATTTCTCCTGAGCCCTCTTCGGGTGTGTGCTACGACGATCCTGCAATTCCTATGAAACGTCACTGTGTAGGAACTGAAGAACCCATCGAACCTACATCTGTGGAACCATCTATTGGAAAGCGACCTGAGCCTTCTCCTGCCCCTTCAGTTTCTCCTTCAGCTCCTGCCCAGTCTTCTGCCGCACCATCTTCTGTTGAGCCTTCTCCTGAGCCCTCAGTTGCTGGTAAATCTGCCGAGCCCTCTTCTGTCGAGCCTTCTGCTGAGCCCTCTTCTGTTGAGCCCTCTGCTGAGCCCTCAGTTGGTGGTAAATCTGCCGAGCCCTCTTCAGTTGAGCCTTCCTGCTGACGCCCTCGTTCTGTTGAGCCTCTGCCGCACCATCTTCTGTCGAGCCTTCTGCTGAGCCCTCAGTTGCTGGTAAATCTGCCGAGCCCTCTTCTGTCGAGCCTTCTGCTGAGCCCTCTTCTGCTGAGCCCTCTTCTGCTGAGCCCTCTGCCACACCATCTTCTGTTGAGCCTTCTGCTGAGCCCTCAGTTGCTGGTAAATCTGCCGAGCCCTCTGCTGAGCCCTCTTCTGTTGAGCCCTCTGCTGAGCCCTCAGTTGGTGGTAAATCTGCCGAGCCCTCTTCTGTCGAGCCTTCTGCTAAGCCCTCTTCCGTGGAGCCCTCTGTTCCATCCTCTGTTCAGCCCTCTTCTGTTGCATCCTCCTCTGCCGTTATCACCGAACTCATCTCTTCTCCTGTTGAGTCTTCTACCTCCATGGGCAAGTCGTGCTACAAGACCAGATCTGCTATGGTGCGAGGAGCTTTCAACTATGAAATTGTGAATGCTTGTGCTGGCACCATCACCAAGACTGTTACACACTGCGATGATACCTGCACTACACTGCCTGTGACTGTGACTGAGGCTCCTGTATCCTCTACTGCTGCTATCACCACTGTTGTTGAAGGCAAGACAGTTACTGTCACTGTGTGCGAAGAGGATTTCTCCAAGACTGTGACTACTACTGCCACTCCTGTGACTGTCACCAAGACTGTTACTATTTGCGACGATGAATGCACTGAGGTTCCCATCACTGTTGTCGAGACTCCTGTCGCGTCCACTGAGATTGTCACTGTCGTCAACAAGAAGACTGTCACTGCTACTCTTACCAAGGGGGATTTCACCAAGACCAAGCCTGTTGCCTCTACTGCCACCCCTGTGACTATTACCAAGACCGTGACTGTTTGCGACGACGAATGCACTGAGGTACCTGTGACTATTGTCGAGACTCCTGTCTCATCCACTGAGATTGTCACTGTCGTCAACAAGAAGACTGTCACTGCTACCCTTACCAAGGAGGATTTCACCAAGACCAAGCCAGTAGTCACTTCTGCCACTCCTGTATCTATCACCAAGACTGTGACTGTTTGCGACGATGAATGCACCGAGGTTCCCGTCACTGTTGTCCAGACACCTGTCTCATCCACTGAGATTGTGACCGTTGTCGGCGGCAAGAACACTGTGACTGTTACTCTAAGCAAGGAGGATTTCCCTAAGTCCACTGCTGTTGTTCCTACCACCAGCTCCGCTCGTGTGCCTGAGGCCGTCGTCTCCAAGGTTGTGAATACTGTCACCATCTGCAATGAGAGAGGCTGTAGCGAGGTTGTGTCTACCGCCAAGATTCCTAACTCTACTCCTGCCCAGGTTGTTCGATCCAAGACCGAAGAATCTGCTCCCAAGGAGACTCCTACTAACTCTCAAAACGCTCCTTCTCCTGAATCTCCTGCCCAATCACAAAAGTCTGCCTCTCCTGAACCCACTTCTGGTAAGACTTCTGAGCAGCCCAAGGTTCCTGAGACTCCTGCCCAGGTTTCTGCTTCCCCTAAGCCTGAGTCCCCTGAGCAAGCCAACTCTGCTGCCTCTCTGGCTGTTGGTGCTCTTGCCCTGATTCCTTTCCTGACATTTGTCATTTAAAAGTCCTACTGACACAAAATAGATTATAGATTGATTGTTAAAATAACTTGTTGAACATCTTAACCTTAAATGTATCGTACCATCACAACTGGACTGTAGTTTCCATAGACATCAACTAGAATCATTTCTGTGTAGTCACCATAAGTTAGAAGACAGCTAACGGACCAGTGAGTAACAGAATTCTTGGTAAAGGAAGGTTATTTTGTAAGGGAACGTAGATGCCCCACTACAAAGGTCTTGTGGTTCCTGACTGATGAGGCAAATGGCTGCATGCAGATTAGGATGATCTAAGCTGGTGTGACACAAAACTGGAAAACTGCAGACATGAAAGTCGACTTCAAACACTGTCAGGACAAAAGCAGCCACATTTTGGGGTCGTGAATGCCTTGACTTAATTAGTTCGGATTGAAACCTTTGAATGAGAAACTACTGGGATTTGTGTCACTCTCTCGCAGTAATAGTTTATCGCAATTAAAGCCAACAACATCTCAGTTTTAACAAAGAAAACTAGATATTGTTTATTTATACGAAGAATTGAGTGAACTACTTGCATGAAAGTGGGAACCATGTCTCACATACATAATCCGTGCATGCAGTATGAATAACTGCATATTTCATGCATTTGCAAATGCCATACTACACAGTTAATATGTCAGAGGTGGATTAGGTAAACTCTAGCTTGAAATTGTTTATGAAAAATTCGCGTTTCAATATTCCTTACTCAAAGCTACACAGAAAACACCAGAAAAACGTGTGCAACATCTGATTAGAATAAAGAACCTTTCCTTTCACCATTCGGGATCTTTACCCGGTTTACGAGGGATACCCTTATAATGTATTCGTCAATCTTGCATTCTGGTTTTTGGCTGTTTCATTGTATGCAGCTCGAGTGTGCGCTAACTGGTTCCAAGTTTTTGGGGGCCCAGAAGTTGTGGATTCACTCCACTGTGTTGTATTCAGTGGCCACGGCTAGTTCTGCTATTTTCTTCCGATCCCACAGGAGGATTATCCGAATATCGTCATGGTGTAACTAATTCCTATCACCATAAGTTAGAGAAACAATTGAGTGAGGCAATTGTTGCCATCTTGATGTTACAACTCCTTGGATTGGTTTTCAAAGAAACAGAAAACAGTCTGAAGGTAGAATTCTGGCCAATTTGAAACCAATCGTATTGTTTCCTTTTCCTACATGGATTGAAGAAAACTAAAGGTTTTTAATCTCTTTAGTTTACATCCAAATATGTCAAGTATGATTAAATAACAAACAATACCGAGGTAGTTATCCTGATCAGAAACCTTCATGGGTTTGATATTAAAAATTTCGTGATTAATACCTTCTCTAGATCGAAGAATCTTGTCAGAATTCCCCATCTACTATCATCTGTTTGAAACCAATCCAGATATCGATAGTGGTTTGTTGTGTTCACTGTAGGGTAAACACTTCAATGGTGGAGTAGATTCATCGCCCTAGCTGAAAATTCTAGACTACGCTTCTACTGCTGTAGAACCCTTTTTGTGATAATCTACTAATATATGTGTAGTGCTCAATGGGTCGATAGCCGCCCCATTATCCGAAACTGTTAAGAAGTTCTATGTCTCTTGTTACATAGCTATGTGAACCTTTATATATACTACTGGGTTATCGTTGGGCACGTGTCACATGATATTCGTAAAGGGTAAGTTATTTTTTTCAGCTGGTGCTGGCGAGAAGAGGAGCATCAGAGTCGACACTCTCTCGGTTTTGAGCATCAGTGTTAGCTGAGTTGGGCATGGAATGGGTTCCATACTGAGAAGGCTTGTTAGTGTTGGAGCCCTCCACATTCATTCCAGCAGAGTAAACGGCCGAGGCACGCTGGAAAAGACGGTCCTCGTCGTCGTTCTGGGGCAGACGAGAGAACTGTCGAGTCTGCCATGATCGAGGCAACAGAGGGTTGTATCCGGTCTTCTCCTTGACCAATGACACATAGACAGCCACGATGATAAACAGCCAGTACATGTTGTAGGAGATGACAGAGCCATAAGTGGCACTGTTAGTCCAACCGAAAAGAGCGTTGGCAATCATCCAACCTCCGTCAGTTTGTCCATTGCAACAGTTGACGTGCCACACGGACTTTGTGATATCGTAAGATCCAGGGCCACTGCCGGTTTCGCTGACATCCATACCGACCTTGTTGATGAACTGCTGGAGTTCCAAGAACCACACTCCTCGGGAGAACAGACCAGCGGCAACCAGGTAAAGGAAGCAGGTGGATCCGATCAAGAAGTAGTTGATGGAAATTGCGTTACCGTACTTGTACATGGCGTAACCGATGGAAGAACCAAGAGCGATGGCAGTAACAACGGGGAGAGGGAAAGCAGTGAAGGGCTGGTTGACACCAATTCCACCCACAAACACAACGGCCTCCATTCCTTCTCGAAGAGTGGTTACAAACGGCAAAATTGCCATGGCGTACTTTCGAGACAGGTATTTGAGACCCCAGGTTCCATGACCCTCGTGAGTCTCGACCAAGATTCGAGCGATCTTGTGTCGCCACTTCTCTCGCATCTTGTTGATTCGAAGCATAGCAGCTCCCATGATTGTGATGATGACGGAGGAGATGATGGAGAACAAGCCCTCCCACACGTTCTCGGTCATGCCCCACAAATCATGGCCGTAGATGTAGAAAGTGGCAATGAACACACCACCCACAGCCAGACAGATGAGCAGGCCGAAAATACCTCCTAGCCATACTTGTGCGACCAGTCGCTTGTATACGGTGGAGTCCTTCTTTGAGGTGGGGCCATCTCCTAGACCCTGGTTCAAAAACGCCAGCAGCACCGAGATGATGATGGCGGTCTCGATGGTTTCTCTGAAAATGATGAAAAACACCTGGACCGAGAAATAATTCTCGAAAAAGTCCGCGTAGTTCATTTTTGGGCGTGTCTGTGTAGGTTGTGGAGCTGCAGGAGGAAAGCCCAGCTATAAGTATAGATGGCTTTTTTTAAAATAAGCTCAAAAGGGTTACAATTTAGAGTTGCAGGTGGCGCAACAGGTACCAGGAGACACTAGCGAATGGTATAACCGTTAAGCGGTACAATATGTGTTACTGACGACAGAGATTTTGTGGTGTATATTGCCATCACTTTGTGGCTATTGTGCAAGACAAACACGGATTAACTTATCTGATCCTCATCTGATAACTTTGTACACAAAGAAAAGAAAGAGACGAAGGAAGGAAGAGAGGAAGAAAGAGAGGGAGGTGATGAGAAAGGAAGGAGGATAAAAAGAGTGATAAGATGACGTGAACTTGGATGTTGATTGGTACACAATTGAGGCTGGTTCTTTAGAGACATGCGACACCTTTCACATGAGTGAGCATTTGAAGGAGAGGAGTTAGCCCTAGATCCAGAGTTATCCAACAAGTATTGAGTGTGTACGACCTTGTCTAACGGTCGCAGTACACCTAACTTTATTATAAATTGAGTGCAATGAATCAGATGAAATAATTCTGCTGCAGAATTACCCAACTTTTTCGAAAATACAACAACGGTGATGTAACACTGGAATTGATACGATTTTATCCGGCTTAACCGACTTCATCCCATACTCTTTCCCCTCGCCAATCCAGTTCAAAAGCAAGGATATGTACATATGCATGCATCTCAGCGCTCAAGTCACTAGCCACTGTGGCGCAGCCAGACAAAGATCAGCATGAACGGCACCATTTTTTAAAGTAGATAAAGCCGAAAGAATCCATCTCAGATGAATCTGATACAACTTTTTTTATCCGCATGATCACCGTAGCTGCAGATTGCAAATAGGACATTCTTGCAGACCTAGCACTAAAGGCATGGCATGATAGACGTTACGTTACGTTACGTTGGTGGCGTAACTCATGTCACTATTTGAAAATTGCCGCTTTCAGAATTGTATTCTGACCAGTCAAATAATGGTGCCTTATACTTAAGGTTTGAGGGATTTGTGTCACGTGGTGCAGAACAGAAGCGAAACCCAGCTCTACATTGTCTTCCCCAGTCCAGGTTAGTCCAATTCTCCCAATTTAAGGTTATCTGAGTTTGCTTACATAAGCGACCATCTCACCTCCCACATGCAAGGTTAAAAATTATTTTGACACAAAACCTTGACATTACAACCATGGCAAAGGTCAAGAAGGGTGGAAAGCCTTTTGTGGCGGGTAAGAAACCCACATCTGGCAAAAAAGTGTATCGAAAGATCAAGAATGGTTTTGTGGAGCCTCGTAAGGCCAAGGTCGCCAAGGGACAGACCATTGCTGCTACTGACATTATTTCAGCTGCTGATCTGAGTGAGAGTGAAGATGAGGCTGGCGAGTTTGCACCAAAGGATGATTTTGCCAAGTTTCCTAAGGAAAATGACGAAACCGAGGAGGTGAAGGAGAAGGAGGTGAAGGAGAAGGAGGTGAAGAACAAAGAGGTGAAGGAGAATCAAGAGGGTAAAGAAGTTAAGCCAAAGGTTGGAAAAGACAAGTCTGTGAAAACTGATAAAAAACCTGCTAAAGCTGAAATCACTAAAGAGGAGGATCTCTCGGATTGGTCGAATGCAGAGTTCAGTGAAGGAGAAGGTGATATGTCTGACCCTGAGGCTGAAACTGAAGCTGTTGATATTCGTAAGATGAAGTGGAAGAAGGTTGATCTGGGCGATAAGAAGATGGATTTTGAAGGATTCTACGGTCTTGAAGAATTGGATGGAGTTGATGTTATTGTTGAAAATGGTCTTCCTCGTTTTGTCAAGTCCAAGGAGACCAAGAAGACTAAGAAGACCAAGGAGACTAAACCTGCCGCTCAAGATTCAAACAAGTCTGAGGAGCCCAAGAAAAAGAAGGCCAAGGTTGTGTCGCAGCAGCAGCAGCAACAGCCCAAAAATGAAGATTTGGGTTTTGAAGCTCTACAGAATGTTCCGGATGATATTGATCTTCCTGATTGGACTCTGGACGGTGAACAATTGCATTACTCACTTATTCAAGGACTTTATTCTCTTGGATACAAGAGTCCTACTGAGATTCAGAAGAAGTCAATTCCTGCGATTCTTTCGGGAGATGACGTGATTGGAAAGGCTAGTACTGGTAGTGGAAAAACTCTGGCATATGGACTTCCTCTTCTGCATCGATTTTTGACCCAACAAAAGGCGGTGATTGTTGATGAAGAGCCAAAGGTGAAGAAAGACAAGAAGAAAGTCAAGAAGGTTAGATCTGAAGAGGAGGAGGATGACGAAGACGCTCACATGTTTGATGAAGATGTGAAGCGAAAGTTTGTGGATCGGCCTGAAGACCTTCCTAAATTGGATAAGGATAAAGAAGATCGTGAAAACTCTGTGGACATGGAAGAAGAAGAAGACGATGACGAAGAAGAACTTGAAGCGTCAAAGGTCAATCCTCCTGAAGCCATTGTGTTTGCCCCTACTCGAGAATTGGCTCACCAGATTGTGGATCATCTGAATTCCGTTTCTAAGTTCTGTCCCATTTCCGGCCCAAGAGTCATGGCTCTGACTGGAGGTCTTTCGATTTTCAAACAAAGAAGATTGATGAAATGGAGCCCTGCAATCATTGTGGCAACTCCTGGACGATTCCATGAGTTCATCTCTGATACTGCTGGAATGGTGGATGTGTTCAAGAAGGCTAAAACTGTGGTTCTGGATGAAGCCGATAGAATGCTCCAGGATGGTCATTATGAAGATCTTGATAAAGCTCTTGATCTCATTGGTCGTGGACGGGTGGCTAAACGTCAAACGTGTGTTTTCTCTGCCACTTTCCAGAAATCTCTCATGTACAAACTGGATCGAAAGCGAAAAAACCAAGCGAAAAATACTGGATTGGCCTCTGACACAGAAACTATCCGATTTTTGGTGTCTAAGATGAAATTCCGACAATTCCAGCCAAAATTTGTCGATGCCAACCCTGCTGAAGTCGTGGCTCGTCAAGTGATCGAGTCTATCGTGGAATGTGGAGCCATGGAGAAAGATCAGTATTTGTACTACTTTTTGCTGACATATCCTGGAAAATCCATCATTTTTGTCAACTCCATCGACTCTGTGAAACGTCTGACACCAATGCTTCAGAATCTGGAATTACCAGCTGTTCAACTCCACTCCAACATGATCCAGAAAGCTCGTCTACGATCTCTGGAGAGGTTCAGAGATAACGAGAATGGTATTTTGGTGGCCACAGATGTGGCTGCTCGAGGTCTGGATATCCCCAATGTTCACCATGTTGTTCATTATCATCTTCCACGAACTGCGGACGTCTATGTTCATCGATCAGGACGAACAGCTCGAGCAGGAAACGAAGGTGTTTCGGTGCTTTTGTGTTCTCCCGAGGAAGCCTCTGGACCTCTACGAAAGCTCAGAACAGCTCTGTCCAAGGACAACGCTTTGGCGAAGCTGCAACCATTGACTTTGAATTATGATGTTTTGGCTCAGATCAAGCCCCGAGTCAAGCTTGCTAAGGATTTGGCTGATTCGGTTCTGAACTCGACTCAGGCCGGAAAACAGTCGTCGTGGCTCAAGGAAGCCGCTGATGATCTCGGTGTGGATTTGTCCGACTTTGAAAACGATTCTCACGATTACAAGGGACATTCACGAACAAAGAAAACCAACAAGAAAAATGACGTGGCTATGAGCAAATATGAAATGGACGCAGCTAGAGCCGAGCTAGCTCAATTGCTCAAAAAGCCTCTGGGAAGACATTCCTCAAAGTATCTCACCTCCACCAATGGAATCAACCTGGCCAAAATGATGTTGGATGGAAAGAGTCATGACAAGATTCTGGGTGTGGCTCCTACTTCTGCCGAAGAGACTCTCCGAAAGAAGCGAAAGAATAAATAGATTACATTGGTAGATTGATTAATCCAAAAAAACAAACGCACTATTGTAGCTTCCAGACCATTAACCGAAGATAGACCGTAACAAGATCCGTAATGACTTTACCACAGATGTTGCACAGCATTTAGTGACTATAGCCATGGAAGAACTGCGTATCTTGTAAGTTGGCTCGCACCCATGTCACCTTACCTAAACATCTCCAGTGTCAACCGCCATCTCGATACAGTTGTCCAGTCGACAATTTCTACAGGCTACGACTCATCATCGCTCATCTGGTCAGTTCCAGATACAAATAATCTGTTTTCCTTTGAGTCGTCTCTAATCAAGTACTCAGTTAGTGTAAGTTCGCGATCTTTCATCCATGAGCTGATAATGTCAACATATATCAAACAATACTGTGGAGACGTTGAAGTTGGTGTCATTCCGTGCCACCAGGTAGTGCCGTAATTGTCGGTATTCAGCACTGCCCATGATGAAGGCAACTTGTGCGTAAACAGTAAGAACTCAAATCTTCATTGATCACTTTTTCAAGAAAGTATCCACAACGATGGCATACCTTCTTGATGGCACCAGCAACAGGGAGTCGGTCACCGCAGCCGTTTGTTACAAATCTCATCCTGGTGGTACACGGGTTGGTCAGATGGCGCCATGGATCATCCAACCTTGGATCTTATTCAATGCACTTCTAGTTTCAGTCAACAATACTATAACCCCGACTCAGATGGTAAACATAAGACTGGTTTTCCAAGCCCACCCTTTAATTGTAGTAGATCGTCACCAAAACTCATTGAATCGGGATCTGCGCGAGAATCATTAATTCGAATCCTAGTTTTTTCTGGTCAGAGTTTTCTTATATTGTTCAATTGGATGCCATTTTGTGGAAACACAGCCCACATACTTGAGGAGCCCGTTTTCACACTGATGAGTTAAGCTTGGCCTCGGCAATCTCCTTCATCTTGGTAAGGACCGTGGAGGAGATCTCCTGGGGAGAGAAGGTCTTCTTCTCACCGAGGTTGACTCAGATATTGATGAGTTCATCTCTCCATTTGCAATGTTCCCAGACATGTACTAAATAAGTGATAAAAGTTGGATTACTGGCCTCCAATTACCAATACCGTGTCTTTCAATCATTGTTTTATTTTCGGTTTGCCCACTTCTCATTACGCTCAAGCAATGTAGCGGGTGAGTCAATAGCCTCAAATCTAAAAGGACGTTTCTGTGCCATTTTGGAGTCGGAATAACTCCAAAAGATACCAGGGAACTAGACAAGTATACCAAGTTGGCAATTGACATCCAATTACCTATTCTGTGTTATCAATCACAACTCACATTCCTCTATTTCTAAGTACATTTCACATCAAAGAGTTGGGTTATATTTCACTATCCATGCCTGAAGTGAATATTTTGTATTCTTCGCTTATTCTTACGTCAAAGTATGAGTGGAATCAAGATGATGTTGAATAGAACGTCTACGGCAACCTGTTACGACGGAATCCTGTAAAACCAGACCCCGTGATCCCACAGGCACAGGCTGTGGTGAACTATTATTCTGGTGTTCTTTGACTTGTACTCTCTGATCTCTCTTGATTGACTACGATTAACAAAGGGCACCATTTCTAGTACGTTGAAGGGTGTCAATGGGTGATAGATCATCTCAGCTCGTTTTTAATTTTTCCACAGTTCGCTTTATCGCGGGTTTCTCTCCAGGTAAACTGACTGAGTACAAATGTGGAGGAAGGCTTTGAGAGAATCGAAACGGTAAGCAAATGGAGCAACCATTCTCAGTCGATATTAGAATATCTCGGATTTACCCTATCACCATGGCATTCTTTGTCTCGTCTCTTCTTTGTAGAACTGAACGAAAGCAAAGAATGAGAAGAATTGGCGGTTTGTCGAAATTTTATTACAGAAACTAACTCAATCCGATTCATTACCTGGAGTTGGTGACTACTGATGGAGATACGATTCTGCTCATACTGTTCGAGATATTTCTTATATCAAGGATGGAGTCTACAAAAAGAAAGGAACCATGACCTTACGGTTTCGAGGGTATCGGTCTCCGAACTCTCTCTTGTACCGTCGGTGCTTCTGGACAGCCCACACGTACATTTGTCCGAAGCCAATAGCAGTGAACACGTAAGCCGACCAATTGCCGCACATGAGAGCGATGGCAATCCAGCTGACCACCTCAAAGAAGTAATTGGGGCATGAGACAAGGTTGAAGCCGTATCCGAATGGGATCTTGTGGTCCTTGGAACCGTCGTTTCGCAAAGAAGACAGGTTGCAATGGGTCCAGAAGTTTGACGCTTCTCCCCATAGCCACAAAGCCGCCAAAAGGTTGAGCATCAATGCAGACCGTTCAAAAAGACCAGTGGAGAAGAGGAACCGTTTCCAAACAGGGGCAGCAGGAGAAGAAAATGACGCAGGAGCATACACAAAGAAGGCGAGGTTGAAACCGGCAATGAACCAGTAATAACCGGAGTTTTTGAACAGGTTGAAAAGAGGCATAGTGGCTGACGAGAATTTGTGGATATAGATGGTCTCAAACTCTCGCTTGATGAAATGGAGCATACACAGAGTGAAAACCAGCTTCTGGGTCGCACTGTACTCAAACGACTGTCGGTAGAAAAACTTCTGGCCAAAAAAGATAATTGGATGGGCCAGAAGAGGTCCCAGGTACTCCAGGATGAAAACAGTTCGCCAAGGGATCTGAGGACCAAGATCCTTCACAAAAACAACTGGGTTCTCAGTGAACAGGTAATCGCCAATAGCATGCTCGGGTTTCATGACAATGTGCTTTTTCTTGGCGCCGGCTCCCTGGCCATTGTTGTTATTGTCATCATCGGCCACAGTAAGTCGGATTCGACTCTTGGACAACTTGGTGGCAGCACTGAGCTTGGACACGACCGAAGCCACGGTATCTTCGGAGGTAACCTCCAGGTTGGCTGGAAGACCCTTGAATTTGGCCTTGGAGGGCCGAGGACGCAGAGACAGATTGACCATTTCGAGTTACTGAATTGTGGTTTTATCACAGAGGTGGTGTTGTGGCAGCTGGATTAGGGCAGGGAGGGAACGTGTAAATAAGGTTAAGGTTAAGGTGGTAGAGCCTTGATTGTGTTAAGATTTGGCGTTTTACCAAACAATGGTTGTCGTTTGTGGTTATGTGACCTGAGCACCACAAGACTTTTGTAATGGGCATCCGTGCTGCCTCAAATCTGTAACTCTCTAGTTAGCTCATACCAATAATCGACACACCTTATGGATAACGAAAAGAATTCTCCCCGGAAGTAATCCTAACATTAAAGCTCGGAAACGGAAACATAACAGACCCCGTGTTAAGAAGTTGTCGGTGATTAAGAATCACCTGATACGTCCCTCTTACTTCTTTCACGCTGGATTGCTGAGTTGGTCTTCCTTCGATTGTCCCTGTCGATTCTGTACTCTCAAGCGGACTATTGTACAAGAAGTTGGAAGCATGGGCATGCTTCAAGCTCTCTTCAGCTTTCATCAGCTTTATTCAACAATGGAAACCTTTGTACAAATTCAACTCGAACCCTTTGGCAGAGTTTCACGACGAAACCACTCCATTTGCGTTCTGCTTTCAATGATCCAAACCTACGGTAATCGTTTTTTATGGCTTGGCATGGGTCAACTATTGACCCTGATGGTACAAAGACTCATGATAATACAACAAATTAATGTGGAAAACCATTCAGTCATCTCAATTTGTTCGTTTCCAATCACTTCCTACATTTGATCAAGCCGGACATGCTCAGTCGATGCGCTATCACCCTTATTCTGATTAGAATGCAATCGGATGAGAATTTTTCTATAGCCCAGCTTCCAAGTTCAAAGACACTTTGTCTGGCTTGAATTGATGTTAACACCTACGGATTTATTTTCTCTCAATGAGTCAGAACTTCGAATGGTGGAATACACTTTAGCTTATTATTTATTGAAGTGAGCCTCCAAAGAAGATGAAAAACACTTACCAGACACATAGCACTCTTTGAATTAAGAAAAACCTCCACCTGCAAAACCTCCACCTGCAAAACCCCCACCTGCAAAACCTCCACCTGCAATATCACACCATTTTGCCTTCTTGACCGATAAAGCATTCCTTGTCAAACACAAACTTGATCAATCTACAATTCCGTGAACTCTTCCAGTCGCCCCACACAAACCATCTACGTTGACGTCGGATGCTCCAAAAGCGATTAATCAAAGTCACAATTGTCCGTGCAGTCAAACTTCCAAAAGAAGCCGTTATCTCCTCAGAACAAACCTAACGCATCCAGGGACATCTATACTGCCACAAAATTGAACCATCAGATTGCATTCACCCCTCATCTCTTCAAACTGAGAACCAGTTATATCATATCAGTGTTGAATGAATCAACTTGCATGTCACTTAAGCGGTTCTGATAGTAATCAGAGTAACAACCTTCACCTGATAGACATTCGCTATCTATGACGTTGAAATTGAACTCACTCATTAATGCGTCTCGCAAATTGTACTGCTAATGCGTATCTCGTCATCGCATATAAACATTCTTAATGTCCAGGAAATAAATGCAGGATAACTTGATGTGATAAAAACCGCTAAATGTCTCAATGGCTCTATGGATTGAAAGCGACATAAAGCGTTTGGTCGTTACTTAGTTTGGCCCATTATCGCCGGCATCAACTCCAAGATGTGGTGTGAACAATTACAAGATACTAAGTGGAGGTAGGGCCATCATACAACAAAGGTAAAAGCTGTAGACACGTTACCTTCTGCGGCACTGAAATTTCACTTCAATTTTCCGCTACATTATTTCACCATGATAGGAGTATTATTAGTGTAAGTCAAATGCAGTCAAAGGTAGCCAAAAACTGTCAAAAACATGAACATTGAGCAAGGGGTAACATTGCGGTAGCTTGTTCCGCATTTCACACAAATGAGCAATTGGCAATCATACGTTCAGTCTGTTCAATCTGTTCAATCTGTTCAATCTGTTCAATCTGTTCAATCTGTTCAATCTGTTCGGCTTACCTCGAATGCGATATCCCTCCCTGGGAGCTCTCGAACAGTGGAAACCCGGCGTGGTAAATTCAAGGATGAGTCGACACATCTAAATTGAGAAGAACCCTTAGAACCAAGCCGCCACAGGACATTTTTCCAGAATGTCGCTCATGCAGGAGACTTATCCGGGCGAAACAGACATCCGGAATAATCCAGTGTACTCCAAACTACGAATTTGAGACCCCAATATTGCATCTTCCATTTTAGTGCTGCTCCACGGAAGTGTAGTTGTGGTTTCGGATGTTCAGCAACAACAACAGCTGAAATCCCAGCATAATCAGATTCCCCAGCAACAACTGCATCTGCAAAACCAACTTCAAAAGCAGCATTTCCAGCCTCGCATGGGGTTTGGAGATGTGGACGGAGATATCCCCATGGGAATGGGAATGCACATGAACCCCAACCCAAGTATGTTGTTTCCTGATAAAGATGCATTATCTGATTCTTCCCAGCCTAACCAGGTTCAGCATCAGCAACAAATGCATCTCCAACATCAGCAACAGCAACAACAACAGCAGCATCTCCAGCAACAACAACAACAACAACATCTCCAACAACAGCATTACCATGAACCCCAACCAACGGTGAAAACGGAACAAAACTTGTCTACATCGCCGCAACCACAACCAGGCTCCCCGATCCTCACTGAGGATCAAAAACGCATGAACCACATTTCTTCGGAAAAACGACGCCGAGATCTTATCAAGCAAGAGTTTGAGGAAATGTGTGGACTGGATCCTTGTCTGGCTGGTACTGGCGATGAGAAGGGTAAAAGAAGGCATGGTCATCGTGGCCGAATGCCCAAGGATTCAGACAAGGACAAGGATACAGGTACAAAGTCCAAGTCGGTCCTGCTGTCGATTGTGTACGATTACATGTGTGAGTTGATTGGGCGGAATAAGACCATGCGCAGCCTCATCTCTGAGAAGGGCGGCTTCCATTCTGATATCCCCAATGCTCTATATCCCCCGAAGATCGATGAGTAATATATTTATCTGCATGCACCTACTTGGTTATGGGCGTAGACAATTGAGTAGCAGTCTAGATTTAATGCTGAGACTCGAACGTTTAGTTCAGAACGTTTAGTTCAGAACGTTTAGTTCAGAACGTTTAGTTCAATGGGTCTTACAGCAGTGAACGACTATTGCCTTCTAGTGAGGCTGGGGACTGCCTAGGATCTGAGCTACAGAAAGTCAGCCGCTAGTCATCAAAGATTAACACCCTCAGGTCTACAAAGGAGCCTCATAAATTATTCTCGTTCCTCAACATCTGGGCACAGGATCATGTAGAGTTTCCATAAGAGCAGAAAGACTGTTTAAAGGATCCCTCAAAGACCCAAACGCAACAGACGAGTCCCGAGCCCGTCCCACAACGTCGCTGGAACCCCGGTTTGAACTTGTGTTCTCTTTTCTCATGGTGGTTTGTCGTTTTGTTGGATAACGGAAAGTGAGCCAACCAGGTCTCCTATAACGCCCCCAAACCTCCACTCCTCACGGTGATGGTTTGTCGGATCTATGGAATGACTCAATTGGCCGAAGAAGAACGATACCTCTGATGCAGAGCCTGTTGTGTGTCAGTCCCGATTACAGATCCGTAGACCGCGTAAAGCCCTGATCTAGCATTGGTCGTAGGACGGTTCAGGAAGCCTCCCCTGAAGAAACAATGCATATCATCTTAAATTCCGTTACGTCGGCCGTATATGCCGTAGATAATGGTATCCTCACAGAAAGTAGTCGCCAAAGCTTGAAAGGGGTATCCTCGCAGTGCTCCAGATTACATAACACTCCTTCACTGACGTGACAGGAAGTAAGGTCGCACGGATTGTCCAATTTAGGTCATTTGGGGCTCACCACTACTTCGAATCGTATTCGGGTAACGCTCCAACTCTACTAGTCGTAAATCTCACAACACAAAGTCAGCTTACTAAAACCACAACAAAGTTAAACTCAATTACCCTAACCACTTTAAACTCTACTTCATTAATCCCTTAGTCAGCAAATAAAGTTCTGGAAAACCATCTTGCATCAATACACGCACTGACTTGATCAATATATTTCGGGCACGATGAAGTTGGTTAGGTGAGTTTGAAGAACCAGATGATCGTGAAACACAAACTAACCCAGATTTTTGATGAAACTGACCTCGGAGTCCGTTCAGATTGAGTTGAAGAATGGTGAGTATAGTCAGTGATTGGAGAGTGGTGAACGGTGCGAGATATGCGATGATGTTTGTACCAGGTTGGGTATAGGTTGATTTGTGCAAGTTTGGTTTGTTCAAGGGTCTCTCTTTGTGCTCTTGCCCCTTTGTAATGCTAACTCAGGAACGGTGGTTTTGGGAACGGTGATGTCTGTGTCCAACAACATGAACACGACGCTGAAAAACGTCAAGATGACGATGAAAAACCGGCCACCAGCCGCACTGGATTATATTAATATCCGAGGAAACACGATTCGACATTTCATTCTCCCTGATTCGCTTCCTCTTGACACATTGCTCATTGACGATACTCCAAAGGCCAAGCGACGAAAAACAGAGCCTGAAGCTGCCCGAGGCGGTGCTCGAGGTCGAGGAGGCCCGATTCGAGGCCGAGGTGGACCCATGAGAGGTCGTGGAGGTGCTCGAGGCGGTCGAGGTGGAAGAGGAGGACGAGGGCGGTATTAGATAGGTTTGGGGGATACGGATTTATAATTTATGCATTGTAAACTAGATTGACAAGGTTGTATGGGATTTTTGAGTCTAAACAGTCACAAAAGTTGTGACGGGTGGAAAGAATTGTATTCTTTATATCTCTCTTTTGGTGATATATGTTGGCCATTTACCTGCTGCAAGTTGTCTTACAAGCTGGAATTTTGTTTCGAAACTGAACTGGTCGTCAAATAATGGATTCATTTAGAAATGGTATTATCGTAAACCATATCTCTGGTGGTTGTGACCTGTGTGCGTTTTTCATGTTTTAATACGATTCCTCTTCCATCATATTTAAATAACCAATAATACAAGAACAGTGATTATTTTACAACTACGTAATAATGAGTCTCCCCGTAAGTGCACACATACTTTTATATCATGAATATGGTTGAAAAAACAAAAACCGACGAGGTCTTTTGAGACTGTTTACAAACTGACTCATTCTGCTTATTGTTTCTCCTAGAAGAAATTGTTCGGGTGTAGATAGAAGATGAAATATGTTTTGATCGTTAGTGAATTTTAAAGAAGTGTGAAGTACCCTCCTTAGAACAAATTCCAAGAGTTGGAAGGTGTAACTTTTCAGGATTTTAAACTCCTTCAAAATATTCTCCCTGAGATTGTGAATAATGACCTAAGTTCTTCATCTTCACACCAGCAAGCAAAAAAGAGTATCTACACAAAAAAAAGTCTTAGGAGGCTGGAATATTCCATAAATGCCAGAGCTCTGTTTAGAGCCAAAAGAAAAAAATGGCGACATCCGCAGGATTCGAACCTACGCGGGGAAACCCCAAGAGATTTCTAATCTCTCGCCTTAACCGCTCGGCCAGGATGCCAGTTTAAATTTGAAAAACTCAGGATGTTTTGTATCAGTTGGGGGCTTAGTAAGAGACACGACAAAAAGAAGATGAAGAAGAGAAATTGAAAGAAAAAAAAAACAAAGAATAACCTGCTTCCGAGAACATGAGTTCAACCTGTTAACCAGTTCGCCAATAACAACTTCAAGTCGATCAGTTTTCAAGTGACAACACCAAACTAAGCACAATCTAAATAGTAGACTTACTTCAATTACTTAGAATTATTTCATATTTATGTTATAGTCAATTAAATCTATGAGAAAAAAAAGACGCATTTACTTAAGATTATTTCATAGTTATGTTACAGTCAATTGAACGTGTGAAGAAAAACAAAAAAAAACGGATTAATTTTCATACACAACATTTCAACTTAGAATCAGTTTTCCAAGCAACTCCTTAGCCAATAACACAATAAAATAGCGTTTATTTCAATAGTTAAACCCACTTGGATAACATAAATCCATACCACAAAAATGCGATGTAAAAGTTGTTAAAATTATTCTACTTGATCTGGTGTTTGGTAATGGTTTGACAGATCCTCTTAACCAGTAGAATCAATGATGTGCCGCCAGGGTGGTGTACCTCCTGTGATTGACTCATACGGTTTCCTGCAGATTGACGAAGCAAAAAAATTGTATTCCTCTGGCGACTGTAAAACTGCGCTCAATTATTGCAAGGACAAGGTTCTTGGTCTATATCATGGCAATTTTTATCATTATGACGAGACAATAGAAGGTGGATACTGTAACGGACTACATCATTAAAGATCTCAATCTTCCTTTCTCCCTTGCAGCCATTGGCTCTCGTGAGTGGATCTACAACTGACCAAAAAGGGCAGGAGCTTCAACGCTGATTCTTTCAAATCTTACTCTTCTGGCGGTAAACAAGCTGGAGAGGTCCGAAGCTATGATAATTTCACTTTTCTAGGAGTCTCCATAATGCGGGTCACTTGGATCCCTTTGACATGCCACTCTGGCTGCTGCATCTGATAAAGATTACTTGTGTCCGAGACCACAAACTTAATCCTCAACACCACTGATGAAAACAATACATCAACTGAAGAGTTTTTTCTCAGAAGTCGTTTGCTTCAGACTGCTAAATAATCCATTTCAAGGAATGTACACCAATGTCTTTTCTTTTACTATTATACTGCCATCATTAAATTCAGAGAATTGCTTTTTATCTCCGAAAGACCAATTCATGCGGATAAGAAACGAAACTCAAATTGAAATTGACGCAACCTTTCCTTTCTTATTTTTCTCAAAAGACTATACTTTTGCACACAAACAAACTCCTATAGAAGAGTTTAAATGCATAAGTGCTGCCTGTTAAATGCAATGGAGTGCTTCCGACTTTTAAGGTTTTCCAAACCTTTCAATATAACTTGCAGTCCTGTGAAATGCTGCTTGCCTATTGATACAACCCCAACAGATAATTGTTCTTTTTCAAGGGTCATTCATTCTGTCCGAGTCCACAGATGGTTTAATTCCCCCCCTCCCTTGCTACCTTCCAGACTTGAAATCACAGAAATATATCTGAATAGTTTTGTTAAGGTTAAGAAAACAACTTTAATACCTGTCATTTGTCGGAAGAGTTCCGAGAGACGGAAAGAAAAATAAAAATAAAAAAAAATCAGTCATACAAGATATATAAAGGAAGTTATAGATATGCCATATTGTTATCCAATCTCCCCATTTCATAATGCCCAGTCCAAGTGTTGACAACCCTGATGAAAAAACCTTTAACAGCGGACAAGATCATCCCCAGGATGTTGAAAATGAAGAGACAAAAGAGCCCCGTATTCCGCCTCCGGACCAAGGAAAAGCATGGTTAGCTATGATTGGAGCAGTTTTGGGTCTTTATGCTTCTTTTGGCTATATTAATGTCGTCGGACTGTTTGAGGCCTACTATTTACACCATCAGTTGAGTGATTACTCTGCCTCAACGATCTCTTGGATTACTTCTCTTCAAGTCTTTTTGCTTTTTGCTGGAGGTGTATTTTTTGGTCGAATTGCTGAAATGTACGGCCCACAGAAACTCGCTGCCTTTGGCTCCGTTTTTATTATTGTGGGGATTATGACCACGAGTGTCTGCAAGGAGTACTATCAGTTTATTCTTGCCCAGGGAATCTGTACAAGTATTGGGAATTCCGCCGTCTACTATGCATCATTACTAGCAGCATCCACTTGGTTCCAGAAAAAACGAGCCTTGGCTCTTGGTATTGTAATTGCGGGTTCTTCGCTTGGAGGTACAACCTTGCCGTTTATTTTCACAAAGCTACAGCCTCGAATTGGGTTTCCTCAAACTGTTCGTGCTATTGGATACCTCATGATAGGAGTATGTGTTTTGTGTACTGCCCTTGTTTCATCACGATTTCCAAACAATCACCAATTGCGAAAAGAATTCTTTAATTTCAGAAACGAGATTGTCATTCCTTATTCTTCCCCTTCTCTCATTCTACTAATAACAGGGTTGTTCTTTTCGTTCTGGGGGTTATTCACTGTTATTGGATATATGTCTACCCAAGCAATCGCCCATGGAATGTCCGAAGAGATGGCTTTCTACTTGGTTTCTATCTATAACGGCTCTTCCCTTGTTGGTCGAATTATTCCCGGTTTTGTTGCCGACAAAATAGGACCTTTCAACATGTACTTTCTCTGCACAATTGTTTGTGGAGTGTTTGTATTGGCTATGTGGATTCCGGCAAAGACAAACCCTGTGATTATTGCTTTTAGTAGCTGTTTCGGAGTTATTTCTGGAGCCACAATATCGTTACAACCTGCCCTTATAGCTTCCATAACCCCACCAACTGAAATCGGAAGACGTTTGGGTATCAGTTCATTTTTTATCGCATTTTCCACCCTCACAGCAATGCCTATCGCTGGTGAGCTTTTGCGTCGGAATAACGATAGCTTTACTGGTTTGCAGGTGTGGTCAGGAGTTACCATGCTGGTTGGTGCAACCATCGTTTTTTCGGGCAAATTGTTCATTCAAGACCAATCCTGGAACTCCAAGTTCTGAACCATCTTATCTCAATTCTGAGAATAATGCAATAATGACCTTAGATTAATGACTCAATAATATTAACACTACCTAATGTATGTAAGATCTGGTGAAATGGCAGTTTGTGTCTTTTTAAATTGGACTGGATATTTTGACCCTGGTCATTTATATTGTCTGCGGGTATAATTTCCTTTATGAGCTTCAATTGAGTTCATAGGCATCTATGTTGGCGTTGCATATATCTGACATTTGGGAACCTGAACAATTTCCAAGGGTGAAATCTCATTGGTCAAAGTTATTTCACTCCATGTAACTCGTATATTCAAAGCATCTGGAAGGCGGTATATTATCATTGTTACACTATCGCTGATAGGTGTCCTTTAAGTTAACGGAACACTCGTTGCACCAATTGCAGCAGTGATGAAATTTCGTTTTGACTTACAAAATGAGCTTTTGCCTTGTCACGAAACATGGGGTCTACCGTGACAGAAGAAAGTACTCTAACGACTATTACTATTTTTTACATAGGGTGAGCAACCAATATTGCCGCCTTAGTTCTGGTTTACGTCACGCTTCCGTTTATTTCCCTCATGTGTGACACTTGGGAAGGTACTATTGTGAAGTTGGAAGATGATAAGGCGACAGAGAAGGTGGCGAGTTGATAAGACAAAGGGGTTTATTGCATACACTATCATCTTTTTGTTTTTTAAAAAGTTTTGCTCTCGATTCAGCTTTAGTATCAGGAAAAGTTGAATTAGTACAAAACTACAAAACAGCTGTCTTAGAATATGCTAGGACAAAGTACAAAAGGACAACGGCAAGATCAGTGGAAAGGTGAATTTTTTAGTATCAATGTAATTTGTGATTCTCATGATTAAATTATCATCAACACTGGGTATGGGTATCACTCAGAATAGTCTTAACAAGTAATTCAAAAACTGGTTTAGATTTGTTTTGAAATTGAAAAAAGTCACATTCAGTACACTTTCATTTCTATATGAATAGCCAGTTTGGGAGCAGCATGAGCCTTGATCAGCTGTAGATTGATCAGTAGAGTTAAATGGGAAATTTTAATTGGAAGACCTTAATTGCGGCTTTCCTCTTTACCATTATTCATTCTTGCAATTAAAGTAGGTTAAGAACTTCCAGGCAGAACTCTACCTATCTTAATAACGCATTCAAGTAAAATTTAAAACTGTCTCACTGCAGGAGTGATGCACCTAACACATATTTGGACTTGACTTTAATCTAAAAATAGAAGTAGACTTTCGTACTTTAACCTAAAAGTCACATGCTTTTTTCCATTTTGATTCTCCTTATACACAAACGAGCACACCAAATCGTACCATTCTTTTTCTCATACATTCAATTGACTATAACATAAATATGAGATAATTCTAAGTAATTGAAGTAAGTCTACTAGTAGACTGTGCCCAATTTGGTGTTGTCACCGGAAAACTGGTCTTAGTTTGGTGTTGTCACTGGAAAATTGATCGGCTTGAGGTTGTAACTGGCGAACTTGTTAACAGATTAGACTCGAGTTTTTGGAAGCAGGTTATTCTTTGTTTTTGTTTTCTTTCAATCTCTCTACTTCTTCTTTTTGTCGTGCTAGTGCCTCTCTCATCTTTCTTTTGTCTGCTCTTATTGCGTCATCTTCCCATTTTTTGTGCCATGAGATGTATTCGAACCAGCTTTTGTTTTTGACGGGTTCGTAGGAGATTTAGGCTCCTTTCTTCGGTAATATCTGCAATGTTTTTTTCTCATGCATTCAATTGACTATAACATAAATATGAAATAATTATTCCGTAAGAGATGGAAGCCGTAAGAGATTTCCATCTCCTATAACAACCTGTTAGGAATCGTTTCTGGAAGTGAGACATATCTCACCTCGCTTATGCACTCCGCCAGTGGCATGCAGCACTGTACGACACTGTACTTAGTTCCACCCTGGAACCAGCCCACTTTGGAATGGATCCACAGAGGAATGGCTCCACTGGCTGTCCGGAAACGGTTTGTCTCTGTTTATTGTTTGTTATGTTTCACCCCGAAAGAGCAATAGCTCCTTCAGGAGCTATTCGTTCCAGATAACATAAATACCAGTATTATTCCTATAGTATAAGATATCTAAAATTCATAGTAAGAACAGGAACTACTTGATTATTCAACAACCACAGCGAGGAGTGGTAATCTAAGACAAAGGTAAGATCTAGGCAGGTCCGGATTCTGACACAACTGTAAGAGATCAGAAGTCTCTTACTGTGAAAGCCAGCACAGTGTTACGTCGCCTTTGGCACGTGACCCTGTGACTGCCTTTTAGAGTTGTTGAGAAGTATATAAGGCATTAGTTGAGTTAGTTTAAGGGATACGTTTATACCTAAGTCTGGAGTCACCTGGAAGGTACGATTACGTAGGACCGGCCGGAGCCCGGTCCAACTAGTAAGAGTCAACCGAACCCGAACTCTTGCAACAACCAATCAGAGGACGTGGCGTAATGGTAGCGCATTGGATTTCGGTTCACGAGAACGACGTCCTCCAAAGGCTGCGGGTTCGAGTCCTGTCGTCCTCTTTTTTGCCTCCGTTCGGTTAACTGTTGCCACAACTGTAATGAAATGGGTCATCTCCTTCGAATAGGCGTGCAGTCATCCGACGCCTTTCTAAGACAACCTAGTGAATTGTATCAATACCAATCATTTGAAAACCCAGTGCTTCGAACCCCATGGGTAACTCGTAAATGCTTGAGAAAATCATCTTGACGTTTCAACATACGACTGCAAATATGACATTGAACGCAGCTGCTTTCATGGATGTTCCTGTAGTGCCGTTTCTGTTCGCGCCTAGAGGCAAACCCAACCACAGACCATACACAATCTTCAATGGGGCATTTGAATCTGTTGTCAATGGCAGGATGGCTTTCGTCCAAGTGTTCAGCCAACTGGACACATGTTTTGAATTTCTTTAGAGGTTTGTATTTGCCGCATTCGGAGCAGGTGAGCAGTCCTCGACGGCTTTGGTGGGATAGGTTCCAAAGTCCACGTTTCTTGAGTTCCTTCACACAACTTCTGGGAACTGGAACAGGATGTAGAGATTGGTTTTTGCTTTCTTCTTTAATATGTAGACGGGGGCTAGACTGGCGGCTGATTTCGCTGGCAGTGTCACTGACGGTGTCACTGGAAATATCGCTTAAACTGTCGCTGGGGTCTTTGCTTGACTCTTGTGTCAAAAAAGCCAGGTTTGGAATCGTATCAAAGGAGATAGAGGAGAAAATGTTTGTGTCCCATAAGCCCCTCTATTCTCGATAGCCATGGTTCTCCTAGTAGATTGGCTCCATTGAGTTCGCAGAAAACGGCTTTTTCTGTTGTATAACATTGATTGTATTTCTGAAAACAGGACTTCATCACTACGAAGTCATCCGTGTTGCTAAGTAAGCATGTGCAATGAGGCTGATGCACGCACCCATGCAGTCACAACCTGAAACAGAGAGTGCCTCAAAGTTTTGGAAAATTCGAAACAATGGAACCTAATAATATACTTAAATCCATGCTCTTCAATTCATTAGCCTGGCATTTCGCCAGTTTTCTCAGTCCATAAAACAGGAATGTCCACAATAGGCAAAACTTTATTTCTAACGATAACCTATAGTTTTGCAACGATAACCTCAAGTTTAATATTTTTGAGGTTGATATTTTAATCTTTGGCTTCCCCATAGCTATGGTACCACAAGATCAGTGTAATGGGGTATTGCCCTCACAATATGATTCTACTTGCTCATTTGACCTCCTCCACACAACTGAACACACGACCTCATTTATCCCCACAAAGCTCTTGGCATAGTTTCGCAAACCTCAGTATTATCTCCAGGGTATATATCCTATTATCACTTCTACCGAGTTTCTTCTTGCGCATCACAGGTGCGCTCGCAGATACGTTAGTCTGCTTCAGAAGTTTCAGTCCTCTTCATTGGAGGCGGAAACGATCATGAATCAGAGGGAGCCCAGATGCGTCTATAATTCCGTTTGACGGTCTGGTTGAAGAAGTTCTGAGCGACCTGAGCGAACAGACCTGAGTGAACGACCCGAGCGAACAGACCCGAGTGAACGACCCGAGTGAACCGAGCGAACAGACTGGCAAACGGGTCTAAACCGGCGAACAGGTCTACGAGGTGTTAGGCTGTGGATTAACAGCTTGTAGCCTCGTTTGATCAATCTTTACTAACCACACTTATTCAACCTGAATGCGTCTGAAAGTCGCTTCATGGCTTAAACGGGCCGAGCCGACTGAAGCTCTACCCAATGTTCGTCCTGGTCACTATCCTGGGGTTTCAAATTCCGCTCTGAAGGTTATCCATGATGCCAAAGCACTTGTCAAATAATTCCCCTTGTTACGAGGCATCAGGACTCTACCTACTCATTCTGAGTTTTATCCGCCCACAAAGGCGTCTGGTACACTCTGCGTGTTTCTGTTCCCAGATTCTATTGCGTAGCTTTCGCCCCCACAATGTTCAAAATCCTCTTCCTAGAAGGGTTATATGGAAGCTTGAGAACACCTCCACTGAGGCTTCCAACCTACTCACTTGGTAGGAAATGCGCTGTCTAGTGGTTCAACAGTGTCTTGCCGCTATCTCGAGTTTCACTTATGGTTTTGGCACGCACAGATGCCGTATGTCTCTTCCTTGTCAAACGTCATTGGTTGATTTCCTGTTGGGGAGGCTCTTAATTACCATCGTGACGCGGCTGACCTTTCCACCACGAGTGTATTTTCGGAATGGCTACGTGACACTCGTCTTTGTTTGCACGCAGAAGGTTTTGCTATACCTACGAAACCACATCCGTCTTATCACCGCCGAGAGTCTCTTTCTCTCCCTTTTACCATTCTTCCAATTCCCCGAATTATTCTTCCCAGTACCTCCTAACTTGTCCATCGACAAGGTTTCTCGAGCCTCTGATGCTACCCGTCCATAAGATTCAGCATTTGAATCTTGATGTATATGCTTTTTCTCTTCAAACTGGCCTGATTGAGCCAACGAAGACGGTATTACCGATTGTTTGGATTTGGTAGTTCCCACATTTTCAAATCCGTCATTCCTTAGAAATTCTCAGCTGGTTATTTTGACGTTTCGGGGACTCTGGTATTTATGGGCCATCAGGAAGTGGTAAATCTCAGACAAATTTAGAATATTTCTCATTTTATCACACCAGATGGTCGTCTTTGTGTGGAGGAAGTTTCGGTGAATTCTGAGATTGAACGTAACAATGTCACAGTTGACATACTACTACGTTTTAACGGGCATAGCGGCTGCAAAGATAGGAAGTATAGACATTAGAGAAGTCGTGGCACCACTGTATGGAATGATCAAGTTGGCTGGACCCTTAATAAGTGCGTGCCCTGGAATAGCTGTGGCAATTATTTTTCTTTTTTTTCTCATACATTCAATTGACTATAACATAAATATGAAATAATTCTAAGTAATTGAAGTATGTCTACTAGTAGACTGTGCCTAATTTGGTGTTGTCACTGGAAAACTGATCTTAGTTTGCAATTTTTTTTTTTTCTCATACATTCAATTGACTATAACATAAATATGAAATAATTCTAAGTAATTGAAGTAAGTCTACTAGTAGACTTAGTGCCTAATTTGGTGTTGTCACTGCAAAAAAATTCTTGCAAATCCTTGATCAAATATGACCGACAAATTTCTGAGATAAAATTGCCTGGCTAGCTCAATCGGTAGAGCGTGAGACTCTTACTCAAGTGATCTCAAGGCTGTGGGTTCAAGCCCCACGTCGGGCTTTCTTTTTCTTACCACAGAAATGAGAAAAGTAACTTTTTGCATTTACCTTCTTCTCCTGACTTTCCCATATGGTTGAAAAATTTCGCAAGTAGCTCGTACTTTCCCACGCCTTCGAGAATTCCGGATCTTGCAATAGGACAGTATAGAAGCGTGGGTTTGGGTGAAGATTTGTGGGGTCAAGAGAAGAACGATATGAAACAACTTGAGTCTACAAAAACGGTACTGTATATTTCAGCACGAGTTCTCCGAGAATCATTGGACAAACAACATTACCTGACTGCTTGATGTGGCTACTCCAGATGAGTTGCTACACTACTTACTTGACTCAACACTGATACTACCTGTAAATGCGAGTGTCGTGGGCATTAGTGTTGTGGGGTTGATAGAGACCGTGCAAAAATGAAGAATGTTGAACATTTACTTTCCAGTAAGGTCCCATTTAATTTATTCAGTTGGAACCAGGGTCTTCTGAATCACTATAATGCTTCAGAGGTTGGAAAAGTTAGCCTTGCACTTTTCAACAGTTGCGATCAAAACTCATCAATCTTCTTTTGAAGATCAGCAACGAAAATATCACCCATAAGACACACTTGGCGATGTTTCTGATCTGGCACTAGCGGATGTAGCCGCGAAAACCTAAGAAAAAGGCGTGTTAACAGACCAGGAGCTCCGATGAAAGCTGATCAACTTGTGATCTCGGATACATGAAGACAGGTTAACGTGTGGATTCTGGAATGACCGACTGACTATCTGAAAATGATGCAGGTTTTGAATGTTGGACTCCCCTTCAATGACTTCCACATGTTGAGTATCATTAGTTCACTTCTAGTGTTAACAGCTTCCCAAAAGTCCAATATTTATATTTTCTTTTGCAGAAAAATCTATTGGCTGGAGTTGTCGGAAATGACAACAGCTGCATGTTATTCTTTCTTGGGAGTAGCGCCGGCTAGGTCAGCATGCGTGCGAAAGTTGGATTATTGAATCATCTCTTGAGATTTTTCAGGGGATCTTATTTTAGCCTTTCTGAGATCTTCTTCAAGCTCTTGTTTACGTGGCACCCATTCAACTATTCAGGTTGCAGTTTCAACACCTGAAAAAACTGGGTTACGTTCATCTGATTTCTGGTGATCCAAGCTAGACTCTGAGCTGACTAATTTATCGACACGACCTGTCACTCTTAATCTGCTCTTTTGCTAAAATCGACATGATTCACTAGTATCTGTTAGTTAATTCTTGGGGGGTGAATGTCACCAACTAATCAAGAGCCAACCTAAATTTTAATAAACGCAAACCTTATCTTGCTATAACTCTAACCATACTCTATCACTTGGACTCCACACACACAACATGGTCGACTTGGTGGTGACGCATCGAATCCGCGATGCAATCATCATTTTCCAGTCTTTTTACGCCAAGTATCCAGCCGAGACGGTAGATGAAAAATGGAACTTGGCCCAGGTGGCTTGGGAGATGCCCAGCGAGAGAGGAATGAAAGGGTTAAGAAGGGACAAAGAAGAATCCTCGCTGCGTAATCAGGAAGAAAACAAAACTGAAACGAAAGATTTCATCAGTCCTCAGGAAAAATTGCTGAGTCTAGATCCGAACTCGGCTTCGATATCTCATGTTGATTTGATCAATCTGAGTAAAGCTCTACAACAGAAAATCAAGGGGAAATTACGGCTAAAACCTCAAAATGGAGTTTTTGAAGGCTCGATAACAACAAGGATATATGAATATGGCCCATTCAATCTCCCCTATTTACTTCATGGCACTACTGTATATAGTCCTCCTCCTGCATCTTCTAAAAAGAAGACCCGGGAGTTTTTGCAGATTCTAGAGAAACAGAAACGGTTATTGGAGGAAGCTGATTACCAGCAATTGTTGGTAGACAAATCTGCGCCTGAAATCACCACTGTGGGGCTAAATGATCATCTGATAAATGTAGACAATGATGATTTGGCAGCTCTTTCAGTTGGTCAGCAAACAAAACAACTCAAGCATCAAATAACCACCATTTTCAACATTGCTTTGAGTGTGGTTTCGGTTTCGTACGCGATATGGTATTGGACGAAAAGTTCGGCTGGCATGGGTGTTTCGGCAAGAGCTCTCCTTGCTGTTTTTGGAGGATTGCTGATTCTGGTGGCCGAAGTTGTGGTTTACGGAAGATATATCCGGAAAACTAAAGAAGCACGAGTCAAGGAACGCAAAACGAGGGAGGTTAAACAGATTGTCAGCACCACGGAATTTCGGGCTGGAAAAGAAACTATAGAGTTCCAAACTGAGATTCCCGAAGATGAATGTCTTGATACAATTGATTACACAAAAGGCGAGCCGCTTAATTCGGTTTTTGGGTCTACTGGGGTTAAAAACAAAACTGAGGTGAAGAGAGTGAATCGCCCGATTTTTTAGGTAACCACAATTTCAAGGTATGATCATGGTTTATAGTATAGAGTTAATCACTTACTTGGTGAATGATGAGTATACTCATGTCACAGTAACTTACAGCAGGACCTGGGGTTTTTCAATTCTCCGGATTAACCCTGATCTATAAATATACCATTCTTAGTAATGATTCATCATCTTATTCTCTATTCAATAATCGTGGCTTGTTTCTATGACACAATCTAAATCCAATATCAAATAAGATACGCTCGTGCATAACACTATACAAACTCAAAACGTACGAAGTTAATCAAAATAAGATACGCTCGTGCATGACAATTCCCAAATGTGTCTTAGTAAATACGTTTGTGCATAATAATCCCAAAACTCAAAACGCTGGAAGTCACAATTCCAAATAGGATCGCCCATGATTAAAATCCATGATTCAGCTGCTTGAATACCTTTGTTACGAATTGAACTTTTTTTGCCCTCCAATGTTCACATATTTCGTCAGTTCTCACTCATTAAGCTTTAATCATGGGGTACTCCACACATGTTGAAAGTATGTAAATATTAGAAGGCTTTGATTCTTCTTCAGGTTAAAATAAAGACAAAAAGCCAAATGCTGAGTATAGAACACAAGTCATTTTTGAACAAAAATAAGTTCACCAAACAGTAACCATATGATACGGTACTCTTACAATTTCCTGATAATAATCATAAAGTTCTATAATCTTTGGCATCTATGTATGACTATATTGAAGTTTTGAAGTCATACCAAGAGAACTGAATAGTTGTAAGAAAATTTTAGTGTTTTTGCATCAATTGGAGTAATACCTTTCGATACTTACTCAATTAATTAATTGGGTTTTATACCTTGATAAAACCATAAAATAGGGTAAGACTTCTTCATGTAAGAGGTATGTCATTCTCCCAGTTATGAATACAACTGTGGGTGAAAGCGGCTCCATAGCATTAGGCTTTAGAGAATGTATAGAAGGTTTCGTCAATGATAAGTGGGGAGGAGACTAAACCTTGCCTAAAAAAGTTTCACTATAACACCACTTTTTATAACCAGCAGAAAAGGCTCTTGACTACAATCGTATTCTAAATGAAGTATGAGTTGCTAACAAAAGCTACTTTGAAGTTCTTTCATCAACCCAACAGGGTATGTCGAAGTGCTAACGAAATACTCAAAAATGATAGATAAGCATTGTGGAGTTGTTAGTTTGCTTCTTTGTTTGTGTCTCTGTCTGCTTCCTTTTTTTGTTATGAATGTGGATTGCATGTACATACACGCGCAGAAGAATCCGCTCTTGGAAATGTAGAGCCAGAAACAACAATAAGGAGTCCTTAGAGTTTGTCTGCTTGTATGGATGCCGTTTTCATGCACATACTGCCTGCATCAATCCAAGAACAAAGCAGAATCCGTTCTCGGAAATGTGAAGCCAGATAGTGAGTGTCCTAGAACCCAAAATTGAAGCAAATTTATATAAAGGTCTACATCCAGCCAATTAATCCCTCTATATCTACTGACAAAACAACAATGAAACTTTTTTCGAGTTTGGTGTTGTTTGCAACATTGGTTATTGGTAAAACAATACCAGCACCTCTTACAGACTTCTCTCTGAAAACCACTGACGGACCACTAAAACTATGGACAAGTGGTGGTTCAGATAGGGGACTAGCACGAGAAATTTGGGACTGGACATTTTCTTTTGGGCTAAAAGTGACTGAGAACAATATTCAACCAGGTGACACCTTTGAATTCGTTATGGACGAAAAGTTCTTCAGTGCCCAACAAAATGCAGGTTATCTTAACCGTTTCAACAACCTCAAGGTGAATGATGCGACAGGAACAGAAGTTTTCGAGTTGACAACCAAGCCAGATGGTACCTTTGTGGGCACGATCCTCAATATTGGAACCGATTTGGCAGTACGACCAGGAAAGTTTATTCTACGAAATGGTTTGAGATCCACAGTTCCAGGATTTCCAACGCCTGACTTAGGTCAAGAAACGACTGATATGCAAGCGTCAGTTAGCTTCGATGGTAAAAAACTCACTAGTGACATTACTGTGAGAAATCCCATTCTTGCCACAGGCAAGCAAATCTCCCCTACTACCATTGAATGGGAGGTCATCTTTGTGGAAAGCCACGACCCAGCAGGATATGAGTTTGCTATGGAAACCAGCGGTGGAGGGCATATTTGGAAAGCCGATTTCAATGGCAACACTGATGATTTGATAATGGCTTTTAAAATCAACCCAACAGTTGATGGAAGGAAGGAATACGAAGAAGTGATTGCTAACGACAAAAAAATCATTACGTTACCAGCTGGAGTCTCACCCCTAATGGAATTGTACTTCGAATGAAACCATTGGTTAATATATATGCTCGATATGTGATAAAGTTCACCACAACAATCACAGAAAGCAAAGATACCTACACGCTTTATGCCAGACAGTCGGTACTTGGTGCAGGTACAACAGGTCAATACTACAATTTTGGCAGCACTGTCAGACCAATGGTTCCACTGCTCGAGGATCCTGACCCAGAGGTCAATTGGCCATTGTATTATGACGTGGCAATGTTTGATCCCCAGCCAAGCGTTGAACCTACTCCTTCAGCTGGTCCTACTGAAACAGTTGATCCTAGTAACACTGCTAACCCCACTGGTCAACCCACTGGAAACGGTACCGACAACGGCACTGCTAACCCCACTGGTCAACCCACTGGAAACGGAACTGGTAACGGTACCGTTGACCCTACCGGTAATGGAACTGACAACGGCACTGCTAACCCCACTGGTCAACCCACTGGCAACGGTACTGGCAACGGTACTGTTGACCCCACTGGCAATGGAACTGGAAATGGCACCGCTAACCCACAGGTCAGCCTACTGGCAACGGTACTGGCAACGGTACTGGCAACGGCACTGCTAATCCCACTGGTCAGCCTACTGGAAACGGAACTGGAAATGGCACTATCAAGCCTACTGGAAACGGAACTGGCAACGGAACTGTTAAGCCCACTGGAAAGCCCACCAATGACGGTACTGGCAATGGTTCAGTCAAGCCTACTGGTACCAATCCCTCTAGCACCCTAAGCGTTACTACTAAGCCCACTTCAACTGGATCTGGTACTGGTAACGGTAACGGTAACGGTAACGGTAACGGTAACGGTAACGGTAACGGTAACGGTAACGGTAACAACGGTAACGGTAACGGATCTGGCAACGGTGACAACGGCATTGGTAACGGATCTGGCGACGGTAACGGTAATGTTAACGGTAACGGATCTGGGGACGGTAACGGATCTGGCAACGGTAACGGTAACGGATCTGGCAACGGTAACGGTAATGTTAACGGCAACGGATCTGGCGACGGTAACGGTTCAGGCAATGTTAATGGCTCTGGACATGGTGACGGTAACGGCAACGGTAATGGTAACGGTTCCGACAATGGTAACGGTTCTGGATCTGGACTGGGATCTGTTGCACAGGCCAGTTCGGATTCCGACGGCTCTGTGGCACAAGCTAACTCCGGCTCTGCTGTGGTTGTTGGATTCCTTGCAATTCTTCCACTCATTGCCACTTTCGTTTAAGTAATAGTGAACTTAGTGAATTGTATTATGGTGTTTTTATTGTAGTTTTTGGTTAGAGTGTTGCAATAAAATAGTTGATGATTTTATCCTGAATAAGTTGAACAAGAGTTGTGGGCATTAGATATCTGACGACTTTCAAACTGCTTTGACACTTTCAATAATGGCTTAATAATGACTCTTTAATATGAATATCTGTAGGACCGAGGAGAAGTATAGCACCTCCGTTGGGAAAAGCAAAGCATAAGTTGGTACAAGAGACTGGGCTATTCTCTCGGTTCTTTGAGGTCTGTGCCTACTCTAGCCATGATTGTGTATCTTCAAGGGCAGAATAGCAATGGCCCCAAACCGACGAAAGGAGCTTTTCCCACTTCCACCCGTGCGGTTGGCGTCGGGTGTCTTCTTTTCTAGGGACGCCATGGATGGGTACTTGGACTGGGTGCACTGTCGTCTCCCAGCCACGTTCCAAGTCCATGTTTGCGATGCCGAATGGAAAAACAAACACTTTAACTTAACTTGCTCAAGCTGAGGGCAGGGTGGCCAGAATAACTCAGCAGTGAGTTGTAAAAGATTTGCTATGCGTGACGGTTCCCTATTCATATGCACTCAGTCACACATGCCCTTGCCATGAAAGGAATGAAAGGAAGCTCTCGATATCCTGAAACATCTCTTAATGACATTGTTCCTTGTGAACTTCACATGGTCCAGGGAACAGTGGGCTCATACTCGGTCAAGTGGTTCCTCTAAACAGATAATGGATTGCCGTTATACGTTCAGTCGTGATCATCAGACTAGATAAGATTTGTTCTGCCTCACTGATGCACAAATGTAGCGAGCCTTTAGATGCAAATACCTTCTGTGTTGTCTGTAATGAATATCAGAAGCTCTTCTTGTGGTCAGGCCATTCTGTACTTGCAAAGTCTTGACAAGGGTACTGTCTCTCAAAATAGTGCTGACATAATGATTGTGCAGATTAAGAGATTCTGCAACGATTAACAAGATCTCTTCGGGGGTTCCACTACTGTCTTCCTGTGGTGTTTATTGAGTTTTTGAAGATCATTATGGAAGTTGTCACCAAATGTCACCAAAGTTGTGTCACTTGCTACAGGTTAAGCTTTGTGTAGATGTGGAACGATAAGGTTCATGTAAGTTCCATATTAGATAAACCTTAAGTTGACCTTCTTTTGAATACGATCCGTCAATTCAGAATGGCAAGCCATAAAAAAAATCGTTTGATTAATTGCCACCTGGATCAGAAGTTACGGCAAGTACCAAGAGCTCAACGAGCAGCAATCTTCAGATGGCCAGCCAAATTCACCAGAAATCTTCAAACAGGGTTGTTTGTCACCAAACCTGGATAACTATCGATATAAAGACCTCTTTGGGAATGGTTAAATGCATCGAAAAATCAAGAGACACAAAAATCCAAAAGCTTAACAAACAAATCTCAGAGATATACCATACAGTGCAACTTTAATTAAAGTCTCCATGGAGCTTTAACCTTTATGCAACGTAAATAGACAGTGGATACTTAATTTAGCAGAAAACCAACCAAACCGAAATACAAGCTAAAGTTCTATTGGGACACTGAATCCAAAGACATATCTGATCCAACGATGTACTCGGATGAGGATATGGAGGGGTTGTGTTCATCGTCTTTGGTGGGCGTGGGTAGTTCGTAGAACGCTACTAGCCACTCTTGTTCTTCCCAGTTGGGCCCTATTATTGGCTTATTGGAGAAGTATCGCAGGTCAACAGTGTATATTCTACCACTGTGTCGCCGTGCGACTCCGTCTTGAGATGCCACACTAAAAAAGAACATCGTTTGGGTGGAACGCTGTAGAGCAGCCCGATTCCACTCTATTTCAATGGTGTGGCTTTATCTACCCGTTGGACACTTAGGTACATACGTAGTAGATATTGTTTGAGTTGCTGCAGGCAACCTCAGTGGTGTTGCCGAAGGAAGTAGATGCATGGTTCGTGAAGGAAGTGAATCAATGGATGGGAATAGGAGGTGGTCGTTGTTGACCACTAGGGCCTTTGAGGACTTGTCGTACACTGATACAGCATTGTCTCAATAAGAGCACCCACCTTTCGTTGGTTCGTTGACGCTAATTCTTTCTAACTTATAGAGTCTTCCAAGAAGTATATAACTCACTTTAGTTCTATATTAACAGTATAGTAAGAGAAGCAAGTCTCTTACGGAGTACTTTACAGAGATTTCCGAAGGTGAACGACTATGGAAAAAAAGGGGCCGCTGTATCTGCTGGTGGGATGGGCGCAAATACTTACACAAACCGTTTTGCCGAAGTCTTGTAGTGATTTCGATCTAAAGAAGGTGGAAATCCTGGGAGTCGAATACCTGGAAAACTGGACTTTTGGAGAACTACTCTATTTCTTTCTCATCATCAAAAACAAGAACCCAAAAAATATAGCAAAAGACATAGCGAGGCGCAATATCAGAGATCGAACGGGGTCTGAGGATATCTGGCAATGATGGAAACTGACTGGAAGCCAAACATATGGATAAACTGAAGATGCCCAAGTCTTCTATGAACCCATTAAAAGCTGGGTCGTGTGTTTCTCATGGAATAAAGGGTGGGTAGGTATAAGAGACAAAAACCGAAAAATGGAGGAAGCGAGAAAACGAAAAATGAGAAATGAGGAAGAGACGTTAAACGGCTTCTGAGAACATGAGTACGACTTGTTAACTAATCCTCTAGTTACAACTCCAGTTACAACATTAAATTAAGCACTGTCTCACATGCAGATCTACTTCAATTACTTAGAGTCCAATAAGGTTCTTGTGTGTAGACATAGCTCCATGTAAATAAAAATAAAGTTTATCGATGTACAAGCATATTACGACCAAAAATTCCACTAGAATGAATAAACGACCAACTAGACGACAACATCGGTGCTTAATATCCACAATCCTGACTCTATGACATCATGTGAAGCCTGTTCAGGCCAGAAAAAGAGAGCGACCAAATAAGGTTGGTTGGGTTAAGGTTTTTTTTATTTCCCTATCACAGCTTTCCAGTCTGAAACAACGAAATTCCAATAAGCGACAGAACTCTAAAATAAACGCAATCCTGACATTATTTACTGGATGACTCAGCTTTGTATTTATTCCGGAAAGCAGTTTAAATGGTTACAGCCTGGTAGTACTTTTCAGGATATGCAGTGCGATTTGGTTTAATTTACTACCACCAAGAGAAAACGCTAAGGGTTAGGGCAGCATGAGATCGCATGCACTTTTCATCCCATGATGTGATCTGAGATACCAATGATGACAATAAACTAGTCTAATTTTTCTTATTTTTCTTTCACGTTAGCTTTTTGACACGCCTGTTGTCTTTCCTTGTTTTTGAGTAGAGAGGGGTGGGTGGTTAGAAGGACATATATGTTACACACTAGACGTTACTGCATTTGGTCAAAAAGGAATAGAAGTCTTCTTTCTTGTTGGTTTTTCGGGGCTAGAAGAGAAACATGACTTTATAATTTGAAATATTATGAGGCTTCCACTCTTTAGCCACTAGGAACGCTGAATGTAAGAGTTTAAAATAAGCTTACTGGAATGTGCATAAGTTAATGAATTTGGTTTAAGTTTACCCAACCGATTTAATATATCAATTACTAAAATCAACTTTCCCACATATCTATCCGCCTCAGACCGTTCTTGCTCTTTCTGCTTAAAAGATTCAGGCGGCGGTTATGTTGCAGTATTGAGACTGCCATAATTTCTCTTTGTGGGAATCTTCGCTGCCCCGATTCGTTCCACTAACTAACCATGGAATGTGGGGGTTTGCCACTCCAATTGAGCAGCTTGTAGAAACTTATCTTAGAATTTTTGGAAGGTGAGAAAGACCTCACTTTCGAGGGATACTGTTAGACAGAGTCGTGACAGACTTCCATGAATAGAAATAGGTACCAAGTCGATAAATTGGGTATGGTAAATGGTTGACAGTGTTTTACCGATAATGTTGGTTTTCTTTGTCCACATTAACATAAACGGACGAACAATTATCGGGCGTCATAAGTCAACCAGTGACAGTTAGTTCGCTCCACGAAATATTCAAATGTGATAACATTTACAATTCTGCACCCCTCACAAGGAAATTTTATACGTGACCTCGGTTAATACGTTGGTGCTCGAATGACGTGCCTAGAAGTATTAGTTGGTTGGGATATGAACTCTTTGGCGTATCGAATCTTAAACACAACATGTCTCCCTGAGCATGTAATATTGATTATAGAATCTATCGCATGGTTAAAGAGGTCATTAGATAAGTCAACTTATTATTAATCTACACGTACTTTTCAACCACTGTCGATTTTAAGCAAGGTTTCAAGTTCAGAGCTTAACACATTCTAATTGGATACAACCAATCTTAATCCAATGTCAAATAAGATACGCTCGTGCATAACAAATCCAGAACTTAAACACATGGGAGTAAATACTAAGAAAGTGACGCCCGTACACAACTTCTATGCATTGTTTTAGAACTGCCTGCATATCTTTATTAGGAACCCCATCTAAATTTCCTCTCTGTTATTCACAGATCTCGCCTGTTCCGGCCTATCACGGTCTCTAATCATTGGATTTGCATTAAACCACTACAGGAGGTGCCATTTGAGAAGGAAGGCAACTCCACATATGTTTATTATACCTTGGTTTTTCTTAAGGTTATAAATTGTGTTAATGGATAAAGAAAACAATAAACATCCTGCAACGCGGAGCATAATCAATAGAGTGAACATTTTTTGAACAGAAATACTTGATTCAGAAATGTAATCAATTGTAAACAGCTCTTACAATTAATTCCGGCTTTATCATTTGATAAATTAATAGCCTTCGTCACCTATATAGATTTAAATTGGTTATCCAATAGTGCTGAAGAAATCGAGGATGATTTTGATCTATTGCAGAAATCAGATCGAATCATTCGAGAATTTCTGAATTAATTGGCTTAAATACTCTTGAATCGGCCATAATGAAATAAAACTTTTCCACGGGAACATCCTAAGCCGTGCTAATCTAATAACGGTTGACTATAGAACCATTACTTGTAGAAGAGAAAAATCTTGCAAAAATCCCTACTCACCAAAAAGCATAAATGATAGCACTAGAATTTTGTATGTTCCTCTTATTGTCGAAGTGTCAACGAAGTACATCAAAATTATACATAAAAATTGAGTTTATCTTTGTTTGATTGTTTGTTTGGTGTTTTTGTTTTTTATATATAAATATATATTTTTTTCATACAAGTTATTTCCACAAGTACATACACGCTAAGTTTGCATCAATTAAACAAAGCAGAATCCGTTCTCGGAGACACAAAGCCAGAAGTAATATGGTGTCTTAGCAAGGCAGTAGAAAGGCAACTATATATAAATGTCCATTTCCAGTCAACTTATCTTTCCACATCTACAGATAAAACAACAATGATACTCTTCTCAGCTTTGGTGTTGTTTGCAACATTGGCAATCGGTAAAAAAATCCCAGCGCCTCTTACCAGCTTCTCTCTGAACGCTACTGACGGACCACTAAAACTATGGTCAAGTGGTTCAAGTGGACTATCTCAAGATATTTGGGACTGGGAATTTTCTTTTGAGCTAAAAGTGACTGAGAACAATATTCAAGAAGGGGATACCTTCGAATTCGTTATTGATAACAAGTTCTTCAGTGCCCAACAAAATGCAGGTTATCTTGACCGTTTCAAAAACATCAAAGTGAGCGATGAGACAGGTACAAAAGTTTTTGAGTTGACAACCCATCCTGATGGAACCTTTGTTGGAACGATCCTTAGTATTGGAACTAAATTGGCAGTTCGACAAGGAAATTTTATTTTAAGAAACGGTTTGAGGTCCACAGTTCCGGGATTTCCCACGCCTGCCTTAGGTAAAGAATGGGCTGATTTGACACCGTCAGTTAGCTTCGATGGCAAAAAACTCACCTCTAGGAAAATTTCAGTGAGAAACGGTATTCTCTCCATAGGCAAGATAACCAGTAATCAGATCCACTGGGAAACTGTCTTGATGGAAAGTCAGAACCCAGCAGGGTATGTGGTTAACCTGGAGGCCAGAGTTGGGGAGCATGTTTTCAAAAACAATTTCGATCCGTTTACTTCTGATTTGAGAATATTCATAGCCAGATACTATACTGCTGATGGAAGGTACGAGTTTTTCAATGAGATTCCAGACAACGATAAAAAGTACTACATAAAGAAGTCGGAAAAAACCCTTACTGGCATCCAACTTGAAATGGGACCAATTAGTGGTACAGACCTTCGTTATGTATTTCGCTACACTACACAAATCACAGGAAGCAAAGAAAGGTATGAGATTTTTGCAAAGCAGACAGTAAACGATAAAGAAAAGTCTGGTCGATACTACATTCAAGGTTACACTAATAGACCAATGATCCCATTGCTCGCTGATCCTTTGGCAGAGAGTAATTGGCCATTATATTATGACGTGGAAATGTTTGTCCGGCAACCAACTTCAACGGTTGAACCGATTACCTCAGCGGCTCCTACAGAATCCCTTGATCCTAGTAATACCGCTAACACCACTGGTGAATCAGCTGGGTCCAGTACAGGAAACGGCACAGTTGATACCACCAGTGACGGAACTGAAAATGGTACTACTAGTCCCACTGGTCAGCCCACTGAAAACGGTACAGGAAATGGCACTGTTGATCCCACTGGCAACGGAACTGACAACGGCACTGCTAACCCCACTGGTCAACCCACTGGCAACGGTACTGGTAACGGCACTGCTAACCCCACTGGCAACGGTACTGGTAACGGCACTGTTGATCCTACTGGCAACGGTACTGGTAACGGCACTGTTGATCCCACTGGAAACGGTACTGGTAACGGTACTGTTGACCCTACCGGTAATGGTACTGGAAACGGCACTTCTAACCCCACTGGTCAACCCACTGGAAATGACACTGCTAATCCCACTGGCAACGATACCGGCAACGGAACTGCTAACCCCACTGGTGAACCCACTGGCAACGGTACTGGCAACGACAACGGTAACGGTAACGGAACTGCCAACCCTACAGGAACTGGTAACGGCAACGGTAACGGTACTGGTAATCCCACTGGAACTGGTAACGGCAACGGTACCTCTAACCCCACTGGTAACCCCACTGGAACTGGTAACGGTAACGGTAACGGTAACAGCAATGGAACCGCTAACCCTACTGGAACTGGAAACAGCAACGGTAACGGTAACGGTAACGGCACTGTCAACCCTACTGGAACTGGTAACGGCAATGGCAACGGTAACGGTAATGGCACTGTCAACCCTACTGGAACTGGTAGCGGCAACGGCAACGGCAACGGTAACGGTAACGGTAACGGTAACGGTAACGGCAACGGCAACGGCAACGGCAATGGCAACCCTACTGGAACTGTTAACGGCAATGGCACCGCTAACCCTACTAGAACTGGTAACGGCAATGGTAATGGTAACGGCACCGCCAACCCTACTGAAACTGGTAACGGCAACGGTAATGGTAATGGCACTGTCAACCCTACCGGAGACGGCAACGGCAATGGTAACGGCAACAGCACTACCAACCCTACTAGAACTGATAACGGTAACGGCAACGGCACCTCTAACCCCACAGGTCACCCTACTGGAAGCGGTACTGGCAACGGTTCATCCAAGCCTACTGGCACCAATCCCTATAGCACCCTAAGCGTTACCACCAAGCCCACTGCGACTGGATCAGGCAATGGCAATGGCAATAGTGATGGTACTGGTAACGGCAATGGATCTGGCAATGGAAATGGCAATAGTGACGGTACTGGCAACGGCAATGGTACTGGTAACAGTAATGGGTCTGGCAACGGAGGTGGCAACGGTACAGGAAACGGATCTGGCAATGGTAATGGTACTGGCAACGGCAACGTCAACGGCAACAACGGCAACGGTAACAACGGTAGCGGTAATGTTAACGGCAACGGATCTGGCGACGGCAACGGTAATGTTAACGGTAACGGATCTGGCGACGGTAACGGTAATGTTAACGGCAACGGATCTGGCGACGGCAACGGTAATGTTAACGATAACGGATCTGGCAACGGCAACGGTAATGTTAACGGCAACGGATCTGGCAACGGTAACAGTAATGTTAACGGTAACGGATCAGGCAACGGTAACGGATCTGGTAACGGCAACGGTAATATCAACGGTACTGGTAACGGTACTGGCAATGGAGACGGAATCGGCAACGGCAGCGGCAACGTCAACGGTAGCGGGTCTGGCAACGGTAACGGTAACGGATCTGACAGCGGTGAAGGATCTGGCAACGTTAACGGTCACGGCTCTGGCAATGGTGATGGTAACGTTAATGGCTCTGGACATGGTGAAGGATCTGGCAATGTTAACGGTCACGGCTCTGGCAATGGTGATGGTAACGTTAATGGCTCTGGACATGGTGAAGGATCTGGCAACGTTCACGGTAACGGCTCTGGCAACGGCTCTGGCAACGCTAGCGGCGATGGACTTGACAATAGCGTCAATTCTGGATCTGGACTGGGACCTGTTGCACAGGCTAGTTCGGATTCTGTCAATGATGGTTCCAACAGTTCTCTGGCACAGGCTAACTCCGGCTCTATCGTGGTTGTCGGATTCCTTGCAATTCTTCCACTTATTGCCACTTTCGTTTAGATAATAAATGAGTTCAATGAGTTGATTTTGAAGTGTTTCATTGTAGTTGTTTCGTATTGTTGTCATATAACAGTTGATGATTTCATCCCAAAACATGCGCGAGACACTTCGAAATAGATGGCAATTGATCAAAGTTGCAACATAGAGTCGTAGGCTTTCAAATACCATAATACTTCCAAACTGTTTAGACACTTTCAATAGTGGATTATTAATGAGTCCTGTTACTAACAGAACTAATGATTACCCCTAGATTGTTTTGTTTGCTTTTGTCATTATGGTTTAATGACCGGACCAAAACTCAAGTTTCTGTTTGGTGTCCAAGATACTTTGCTTTGAAGAATGCTTTACGGGGATGAGAGTATCCTTCAGGACCAAGGAGGCGGACGACAATTCTGAAGTGAGAAGCCAAGAAGAAGTTTGTATGTGGGACTGTACCACATAAGCGACTGCATCTTGCTCTCTGTACCGGTTCTTTGATGTGATGTCCGTTCCTTCTCTAGCCATCATTATTCTGAGCGAGAGGTCGTTGAGCAACGATGCCTGACTCCGATGTTGAAGATGCCGAATGGAATAGCACCTGAGTCAATCTAGTGCTACATTTGCACTCGTCATAGACGCCCTCCTTGAGACAAGATTATCTTAACAAGCCAACCTGCCTACGCCGTTTGTGCACTCTAACCCAGGGAACTGTGAGGTAAGAGGCAGTCGACTGGTTCCCCGAAATAGACATGTATGCAATCCGTTCGTGATGATTAGACTGGTTGTGATTTGCTCTGTCTCTCTTAAGCAATATAGTGACGCTTTATTTGGGTGCAAACGCCTGATGTGATGACTGTAGTGGATTTCAGTAACTCTCTTAATGATTAGGTGTTTAAATGAGTTCATTCCGTACTCACAAAGTCCTGGCAAGGTGTTATCCTGGATTCCGTCTCTTGAACAAAAGGTGGTGAGAAGATTAGGTGCACCAACCGATTCTTCAAAGGTGACTCAAGAGCTCCAGATTATCCCATTCTGTCTTTCCAAGCTGCACGACCACCCAGCCACCCATTGGTTTAAAGAGTGGTAGAATCAGGGTGTTTGTGCACTCATTAGATAAAATGCACCCACAGGAGACGGAAGAATCACTTCTAGGTCTCTATGTTCAGCATTATGTCACACTTGCTGACTCGTCTATTCAGCTACAGAGAAACTGCGACGAGGACCTCGCCATTAAGGGTTGACATTCATTACTCAGGGGCAGGCATTTGTTTATCTGGCCTAGGGTGGTCCAGGATAGGCGGGTTTCCAGTTGAAATGTGACCAAGAGTCTTTGTTGAATTTGTGAGGATCATTATGGAAGTTGTTCCATTTGTCACAAAAGTTGTGTTATCGACTTCAGATTTAGGCTTTTGTGTTTATGTGTGAACCGATAAGGTTCATGTATGTTCTTTGTGTGAGTAAACCTTAAGTTTAAGTTGGTCCTAAAGAACAATCGTATGATTGGTTACCACCTGGAACAAATATTGTGGTGAATATCAAAAGATCAACGAGCAAGATTCTACCAATTGGCCCGATGTTCAGCGAAATTGATTATCATTCATGTCAAAAAACAGATTTCTTAGAGTGAGGTTGGCCATATTGAGAAGGCAAAGTTTAAGCAATATAGCATCATTTCTGGTTTGGTGACTTATGATAGCCTGGGTATTTTCATAATGAAAGTAAGATTATTGAAGTTCAGAATCTGAATCGAGTACTAAGAAATTTATTGCGTACCTATAAAATCAATCCCTAGTTTTGACCTCAGATGGTTCCTAACAATTGAAGGAAGTGAATGAGCGTTTTATTTTCATCTGCACCGATTCAATTGATTATATCATAAACATGACATTTTATTTTAAGTATTGATTGTTTTCTTTTTCTGTTGTCACTGGGAAATTCTTTGACTTGAAGTTGCACCTGGGAAACTGGTTAAAATGTTGAACTCATGTTCTCGGAAGCCGGTTATTTCTTTGTTTATGTTATCTTTCAATCTCTCTTCTTCTTCTTCTAGCGCCTCTTTCATTCTTATTGCTTCATCTTCCCATTTTTTATGCCATGAGATGTATTCGACAGCATTTGTTTTTGACGAGTTCATAGGAGTCTTGGGCTGCTTTCAGTTTGCCCATGTGTTTGGTTTGAACTTCTGGTTTGTTCGATCTTCCAGATACCAACAACCAATTCTCTGTAGTAGCTCCCTATGAACTTTCTTTCAGCTTGATTTCTCTTCAGTTCATGTTTTCTTTTTTTCTCATACATTCAATTGACTATAACATAAATATGAAATAATTCTAAGTAATTGAAGTAGGTCTACTAGTAGACTGTGCCTAATTCGTGCATTGGCGAGGTGAAATATGTCTCACTCCCAGAAACGGTTCGTAACACATCACCAATCCGATATAGTGTAGGGGCTATCACATCACGCTCTCATTCTGAGAACCGTGGAGACCGGGGTTCGATTCCCCGTATCGGAGTTAATCTTTTTGCACTTGATATATTATCTTTCTGAGCAAAATCACAATTGCTCCAGAAAGCTTTGAGAGCTAAGTACGTTGTGCTCGAGACTTATCTAATCATACAATTGAGCCAAATCAAGTGAAGAGCTTTATTGTTGTGAACAATTAGAAAGAGAATTCGACATTCGTCTCACTATCTTTAGCATATTGATCTTTGTTCGGATAGCTACCATGAAATAATAAATAAAGCGACATGTGAGGAGATGTTATTCTAACAGCTCAAGTCATTTGTGTTCACATGACTGAATCAACTGTTCTGAGTAAATTGCCCTGCGAGCTGCAGCACGAGATGCTCTGGTTGACCAATCACTTCTCTGGCTGCTTTCTCACGCTGTATTGGCAAATGTGAATTTTTCCAGGAAACACCCAACTATACCCATAGACACATTCTTTGTCTTGATGAGCCATCAAGAAAGTATTTTTTTCAATGTCCAAAAGAACCATATCGTAACCATGTACTTTCCAAACAAAGAATCAATGTCCCAATTGCTATTATCTCTATTCATTCAAACAACTTCTGATTCTGATTCACAATAGATATGAGGTGGCAAACGGGATATCTCACGCCGGTGGAGATAGGAGGGGAAATAATAACAAACCCTACTAGTGACATGTTTGTGTTCATGTTGGTTTCGAAGTCAACCACCATCCCGTAGAGGTAAAAATAACCAAAAATAACATAAACACTCAATCCATTCACTGAGAGGTGATACGTATACCTCACTCTCCCAGTGATGTTGACGAGAGTATAGATTGTACCTGTTTTCCATTCCCGATACATCAGCGCCTTGGTGTTTCGGTATTCAATCTGCCTTTCGTGGACTCTTCCTTTTGATTTTTTTCCTTTGAATGCTGCCAATAATGTGGAATGTTTGTAAATATGTGATGGATAACAGAACATTAACCGTTCTCCCTCAAGTTGAAAGCTCCATGAGTTGATGAAAAGGTGTTCACATTTTTTTATACTTGATTTTCACGCCGTTGGATTCCCAACGATGTATGACAGATTTGGGACATTTAGATCGTCCATTGTTTTGGTGTTAAGTGGGAAAAAGGTCTCTCGGAGTCGCAGGATGATATATAGCAGTTCACTCTTCTGAAACCCAACCATCGGGTCACCATGTGTGGAGAAATAAGATATATAATCGAACAATTGGGTTCCTTGCAAACAAGAGTTTAGGGCGTTAAATTCGGTAGTTTGCTTTGACAAAGTTTGAGTGGGTTTGATTTCGTCCACTTCCAATAATTTTACCACGAGACACTTCCTAGCACAAGATAAAAGAGCCTGAAGTTCGAAAGCGTAGTCTTTCCAATGCAGAAACCGGGGTTTTGTGCCGGAGTTATCCATGGCATAGGCAAATGGGAAAACTTGTAATCCTTCTCAAAAAACAGACGAAGTGAGACGAAGTGAGACAAAGTGAGACGAAGTGAGACGAAGTGAGACGAAGTGAGACGAAGTGAGAAACAGGTGTGACTGAGGAAAAGAAATGAAATTTAGGTACTCAATTTCTATGGGTAGTTGAATCATTGGTTGCGTGGGGTGTGGGGTGTAAATGGGTTTATATGAACAATTTCCAAATATCGTAGGTATACCAAATTACCTTTAAAAGAGCATGGCAAGCAGATGGCTTTTTTCGAGCAGTCCTTGCAATGAAATTGGTAAGAGTGCATCTTAAGGAACATACAAGTATGGCACCAGAGCACTGTGAGAAGGTGTCACAAAAAGAGTGGGCCATACTGGTGAGATCCAGAAGCGCCATATAATGACGAAGCTGTAAAGAAGTGCTCACCCAGTCACTCGGTCAGACCAAGACATGTATCTTTCGCGCGCTCTCATTAACAGTCAACAGTGAGTGATTCGACATCTATCGCGTAAAGCCCTTCGGACTTGGAATATCTGATATAATCATAAGTTCAAGTACCTTGTACCGTAGGCTCTATACCGTAGGCACTGCAAAATTGCCCCATTTATTTCCCCCATTAGCTCACCAGGTGATGCTCTTTCCGGAATTCCTTTTCCCAACAGTTGATAATATGAGCTGCTTTGGGGATGTATAGCAAGGTCGGAAGTTAATTCAGAAGTTGACATCCCAGATGGGATAAAAGAAGAATAAGTTAGAGGTATACTTTTGAGTGGCTAAATGCTTGCTTAAATATTACATTCTTTGTCTCAAACATACTCGACCAGTCAGATGCAGTCGAATATCTTCCCCAAATTGTCTTTTTACAATCTTGTAACAATTTTGGAATTCCCGAAACCAATTGGGCATCTCTCCTAATTTTGACACTTGAAAAAATTATCCCTGAATGATCTAAGAGTTTGTACGTGGTTACTGTGACTGGTGACGAATGGTTCATTAACTTTTAGGTTGTTGTAATAAACTTTGAGATGAAAAACCTAATCGGCTTTTAGCAACAAATAGTGTGATGGGGAAATATGCCACGATTATAGAATGAAGAATAAGATGATGAATTAATATTATAGAAGAGTGGTATTTATAGGCCATTAGGGTTTATCCGGGTAACCGAGAAACCCTAAGTCCTGCCGTAAGATACTGTGACAATAGTTTAAACTAGTTGCCAAGACAAAGAAATAATACTCATAATTTCAGCTTCCATGAACAATGAACAAAGTTGCAAAAGAAGTGCCGGTAGCTCATTCAAAGCCAGCAGTGTATACCTAGGGGCTGTACTTTTCGTAGGTGTTGAGGAGAAGGACTTCTGAGGAGACTACCATTCTGCAAGTAAAGATAACCATAGCTAGTCAACTTCAGCAAAAGCACCCAAACATGATTAAAGAAACTTGATGGAATTTACTCATCTCTTAGAGTTTTGAAATTCTACATAGTATCAAGTTTTCTGGTTACGCCTAAATAATCAAATCAGACTGGTGAAACAAATGAACTGAAGTTATGCAAACAGTCTACAAAGAATCCACCAAGTATTAAAGACGAATCTAGAGCTAGAGGGTAAGCCGTTAAACCACAGCCTTTTCAAAGCTATCAGGTGCTCTTATTTGGATACCCTTTAGACACTCGTTTAACTAAATCCAACCTGTTTGTTTGGATACCCTGAAACTGTTCAATAACTAGTGCAACTTTTACTAAGGTGAAAACAAAACTTGAACACCAACTCAACTCATTAGAAAAAGTTGATCTAATCAGATAAAAAAATCTCCCGGGGGCGAGTCGAACGCCCGATCTCAAGATTACAATTCACCATTACAGTCTCGCGCCTTAAACCAGCTTGGCCACCAGGAGAAGTTGTTTGCGGAAATTCACATTCTTATGTTGTGCAAAAAAAAACTGTTTGGAAACGAGTCTTTCCAGTGACAACACCAAACTAAGACCAGTTTTCCAGTGACAACACCAAATTAGGCACAGTCTACTAGTAGACTTACTTCAATTACTTAGAATTATTTCATATTTATGTTATAGTCAATTGAATGTATGAGAAAAAAAAAAACCCCCTCAGCTTTTTCACTATAAGAACGTCTCAACCCAACCAGTCGAGCTACACTGGCCTAAAGATCCAACTACAGGCAAAGATCCAACTACAGGCAAAGGCCCGAGCATCCTTCGGAGGGAAGACATCTTCCGCCATCTCGGAGTTCATTTCGGCGGCAAAAAAGCACTCGACGAATACTACGGTTCACTGAAGAAAGATCTCCTAGACCAACTTCGTAGGCTACCACTGTGGGGTCTCCCTTATTACAGCCAGGCCTTGATCAATACCAAGCTCAATTACCTGATCCCGTATGTCAGACAGTTCGACTACCTCTTCATCAAGGATTTCATGGAATTGGCATGTGATAGGAACAAACGGGCTGCTACGAGTTTATCAACGTGAGGAGTTCTGGACTTCAAAGCTATAAGGCAACCTGACTTCAAAGCTATAAGGCAACCTGACTTCAAAGCCATACTGCAACCAGGCTTCAAAGGCCCTACGGGAGTCAGAGCACGACGTTCCAATTCTACAGCGGGTATAAAAGGGAATCTTCATCCTCTGGCAACGCTGGTTACCCTTTGTGTCACCGACATTGGAAAGAGCGGCCACTTCGAAAACTCGTCACCCACCCCACTCCGAAGGAGCGCCAATGATCAGCTCGAAGTGATTGACAAGGCCACGCAACTCAGCGTTCTTCATGACTATGGCAATCCGACATGTGAGCTAGGTGGAGTTGGAGCATCTGCGATGGGCCACCGGTCCGAATGGCTGAACGAGCCGAACTACAGCAGTGGTTCAGACGAAATATGGCTACATCTAATGGTTCTCATGCGTAAACACTACTGTCAAGACGCACGCAAGGCGGGTCCTTAGTCGTGAGGTGCGCCTACCAGAGTCGCCCCCGACTGTCCCTATTAATCATTACGTGGGTTTGCAAGCCAACAAAATGGACCACACCGGGGTTCTTTCTTGAAGGCATTTGTAGAGAGCTACTTTTACTGATGACAACCATCCGGTATCTGTGACAACCATCCGGTATCTGTGACAACCATCTGGTATCTGTGACAACCATCCGGTATCTGTGACAATCGATCCCGAAATACTGTGATAACGTGACCCTGGATACGGTGACATAGTTACCCCCTAGATACGGTGACAGTCGATTCCTTGGACCCCCTTAAGATATGCAAAGGCAGAATCCCGGCATTTGGTGACAACGTGACCCCTTGTATCTGGTGACATTGCTACCTCCTGGATACGGTGACAACGTGACCCCCTCGGTACGGTGACAGTAGATTCCTTGGACCCCCCTTAAGAGAGCAGAGGGAGCATACGGTGACAATCGACCCCTTCGATACTGTGACTGTCGACCCTTCGATACGGTGACTGTCGACCCTTTGATACGGTGACTGTCGACCCTTCGATACGGTGACAATCGACCCTTTTAATCGGCGACATTGCGACCCCCACGATACGGTGACATAGTTACCCCCTAGATACGGTGACCCAACCCCTTTAATACGATGACAATCAACCCCTTCGATACTGTGACTGTCGACACTTCGATACGGTGACTGTCGACCCTTAGATACGGTGGCACAACCCCTTCAATACGGTGACAATGCTACCCCTTCGATACGGTGACAATGCTACCCCTTCGATACGATGACAATGCTACCCGTATTGGTTACCCGTATTCTCAACAAGTATGACCTATAGCCTGTGGTCAAATCCAATGGGCTGGACAGATGATCCTGATTGGTGACGAAATCTTATTTACCAATTAACATTAACGAACTTAAAAACGGAACTAAATAAAAAAAAACAATTAGTAAATAAAACAAAAATAAATAAAACCGATTAATCATAGTATAGACTATTCAAATGGACGGATTTTTGGTTGAAAAAAAAAACCATCGTCAAATAAATAACCCCTCTCGATCTACCTCCTACCTGACTCAATGCATCATCGTTCGATATTTGTTCGCTGCACGACTATCGACAGGCACAAGGTTTACGACAATATGACAACTGGGAATTTCGCAGTTTGACCGCAATTGCAATAACTGGGTTTGCTCGATATCGCCAAATCGCCAAGATAAATAATGACGTAGGGGGAAAGCGATTGCTCTCAAATGTTGATGAGCGCCACATCGACAGTAGGAAGTGAGGGTGGTCTAACTGATACCTTCATGGCCACAAATAACGCAATAGGTGTGAAAACTCATTGTGAATCTACTCATTTGGGCAGCACCCTTCTAGAAGGTTCTGCATGGGTAGGGTAAGACATTTGGTCGGTGACTACGTCTACCCTATTATTCCCGTCTCTAAATCATCCAGAAGATCAAATCACACGTTTCGGTCCCATAGGTGCGCTTACTAATCCGGTAATAGGTACGGCATCAAACAAAGAAAACTTAGATGGGGTTAAACGCAACATTAAGCGAATACCCTCGTGGAAGTGATTACGGTACCAACACGTTTGTGGGTATCAACGAGATGGGAAAAGGGTGAAACAAAAGCTACCGTCAACTAGAATATTCCAACACTCATCTCTGCGGGGTTGCCACCTCCCTTCCTTAACATGTCCTTTCACGTGCTTCTCTGCTGTATCTATAAGACAAGTAATGCCCCAGACAGTAAAAAAACCCTAAAATCTAAAAATAAATAACTTGGTGATATACTAAGGTGTCGTGCATAAAGGTGATCAGAGTAACAACACAACTGGGTGTCTTTGTGTTAATGAAATGAAATGAGTACATTAATCAGTTATCAATAATCAATATAAATTGATTTTATAATACTTTAATCAAACAATTCTCAACTCAATGGTATTGTTGTAAATAATTTCTAAAACAAAAAGTTTAAATTAAGATTACAATTAGAGTTATTTTCTTTGTTCTTTCATTTTACGTTTTTCATTTTTGTGTTTTTACCTGATTTCATTTAATAAATATATCTATTTTTAAAAAGTCGATTGATATACGGTTTGTGATGGAGTTGTACAGTTGATCTTTAATTGATATTATCGCTTTATAGAATTTTTAGAATTTTTTTGGGTTATTTTTTTCTGTTTCCAATTTTCTTTTATAATGTTGCGTTTTTTTTTCTTGTCGAATTTCTAATATTCGATCCACATAGTTGCACGTTTTTTAACACGTTTTTTACCACGTTTTTTACCACGTTTTTCAAAAATTACAATAAATTGAAAAAGCTTCCAAAATGAAATGTCCTGAAAGTTGTCAATCTTGCAATTGACAAGTCAACAAATCCTGGCAAATCTATCCTTGATTACCATGACACGGCTTCTGCCCCGACGATCATCAGCTCACTCTTTGGGCTTCTCCACACCCGCCCAATATATAAAGGTTTGTTTGTCTCCCACAACAATAAAGTTATGTTGCTATTCCCGCTACCCTAATCCAAACTTCTTTTTATTATCTACCGATAACCTAGATAAGCTAATAAGACCCATTTGGGAAATCCCAACTAGGGTTAGGGCCCCTCTAAACCAATCAGCGGACAAAGATAATGCACGTGACGGATGACTGTAAAAATTGTCGAGTTGCCAAGACAAATCTCACACACGTTGACATTGGTTCGTTGAGAAGGGACATGGGGGGGGTTGATGAAGATTTAGAATCTGATGGAATGTTTGGTAACGTTGAAAAATTAAACAATGATGGAAGATTTCAAAAAACCCCGCACACGCCACTTTTTCGTATATCTGTTATCGGAGTCCTAATACAATTTAAACCCAACCCGCACTGATCATGCTCAACCGTTTTTACCTCGGGATTAAACTTGATGCAGTGGTTAGGGGAGTTGTAACAATGTTTTCGGAAAACAAAGAAACAGAAACCTTAACTCGTTTAACCGTAGTGTTGAGGAGGAGAGCATGAAAATATTTCGCAGTAGCTTTGGTAAATGATTGTCGTGTGACTACTTTACAGGGTGCGGCAAACTTACTAATTGGGGCATAAATGTGGCATTCTGTGGCATTTCTCTAACCAGTCAGATAATTCAAATTAGATAGATCCTGCAGTGCGGTGCGGTGCAAGATATCCCTCCATAGAGTTTTTCGGGGGTTGAGATTGTCACCGAATGAGGGGATATTGACAAGTCAAATTTTCTGAGACAACGAACGAACGTTGAAGAAAATTTTCATGAGACTTGCTTAGAGATAATATGTAGGGAAAAGTTGTTAAATACACATCTAAAATTCATTCACTCCATACATAGGCTCCATCAAGCCACGTTATCTGACGATAGCGATGAAAGACCGGGCCGATGATTAATGTCAGAGTTTATTTCGATTAGAGTAAAAAGTAAAAAAAATAGACTCAAAGAAAAGTTAAAGCGTTGTGCATAGAAAAGTTTAAACCATATCTTTTAGCTTACCCTAATCCTTGCAGGTCTGGGCATCGGAATCAGGCCAATATATAAGAAGACAGTTATGTCCATGTTTGGTAAACAAACTTGGTGGCTAGTTGACCATCATTATTGGATTGCGCTAATTCGAAACTAACAAACTACACATTACACAAGCACAACCACAAGCACAACCACAACCACAAGCACAACCACTTAACACAAACACAACCCCGCCGTTACACAAACCCGCCGTTACACAAAACCGTGATGAGCGAGAAAAATGCTACCATTGAGAACAGCACTCGTACTATGACTGACTCGACTGCGGTGGATTCAGCCCCACCACCATTCACTCAGACAATTGAGCAGGTGATGAAGCAGGAAAATGCAAACATTCACCAAGGTCTCAATGACGCTGATGTGAAAGAACGACTGGCCAAGTATGGTCCTAACCAGCTTGATGAAGGAGAAGGAATTTCTCTGATCAAGGTCATTGTCGGACAAGTGGCTAATGCCATGATTTTGGTTCTGATTATTTCCATGGCAATTTCTTTTGGTATTCAGGATTGGATTGCTGGAGGAGTTATTGCTGGAGTTTTGTTTATTAATGTTTTGGTCGGAGTGATCCAGCAATACAATGCTGAGAAAACTATGGATTCGCTTCGTTCTCTGTCTTCACCTACTGCTCGAGTCATTCGAAATGGTGAAGATACTACCGTTCCTTCTGGAGATATTGTTCCTGGAGATCTTGTTGTGGTCAAAGTCGGTGATACTATTCCTGCCGATTTCCGAATCATTGAGCAGGTCAATTTCGAGACTGATGAGGCCCTTCTTACGGGTGAGTCCTTGCCTATTGCCAAGGACGCTGAAATCGTCTTTGATAACCCCACTTTGTCTGTTGGAGACCGTATCAATATGGCCTTCTCCTCTTCTATCGTTTCCAAGGGCCGTGCCAAGGGTATTGTCACCACCACTGGTATGAACACCGAGATTGGTGTGATTGCCCAGTCTCTCAAGGGCCAAGATCGAGGTTTCCGACCCGTCAAGCGAGACGAGTTTGGAAAAGCCCGAAAGCGAGATTACATGGGAGCCTTTTTCGGAACTTGCGGAGATTTCATCCAGACTTTCCTGGGAACTAATGTCGGAACCCCCTTGCAACGACGACTTGCTAAACTGGCCCTGTACCTGTTTGGTATTGCCGTTGTTTTTGCCATTGTTGTTATGGCTGCTCAGAAATTCCATGTCAACCGAGAAGTCGCTGTCTACGCCATTGCTACCGCCCTTGCTATGATCCCCGCCTCCCTGGTCGTCGTCCTTACTATCACCATGGCCGTGGGAACCAAGGTTATGGTCAGACGAAACGTCATTGTGCGAAAACTCGACTCTTTGGAGGCTCTGGGTGCCGTCAACGATATCTGTTCCGACAAGACCGGAACCCTGACCCAAGGAAAGATGATTGCCCGAAAAGTGTGGATTCCTTATGTTGGTACTTTTACTGTGGAGCGATCCGAGGAGCCCTTCAACCCTGAGAAGGGTGACACCGAGCTTCTTCCTTGGGATCCCAAGACAGAGTACCTCAAGCGACGAGAAACCGACGACACCAACGCCTTTGATGACGTGCTGAAACATGTAAACACCGAAACTTGTGATCAGATCAGTGAGCTGTTCTCCAAATGGACCGATTGTGCTTCTCTTGCCAACATTGCTGAGGTTTTCACTGACAGTGAGGGAGCTTGGAAGGCTACTGGAGATCCCACCGAGATTGCCATTCAGGTTTTTGTTTCTCGTCTTGGTAAGTCCCGAGAGGAACTGATGGCTCAACGAGATCTTGTTCACATTGCCGAGCATCCCTTTGATTCTACCGTTAAGCGAATGTCTGCTATCTACGACACCCCCGACAAGAGCCGAATCTTGTACACTAAGGGAGCCGTTGAGCGAGTTTTGACCTGTGTGACCACCTGGACTGACCCCGAGACTGGAAAGACCGCTCCTTTCACCGAGGAGTGCGATGCCATGATCCAGAAGCAGATGGAGACTCTTGCCAAGCAAGGATTGCGAGTTTTGGCATTTGCTACTCGACCTATGGACGCCTCTGAGGATCCCAAGAACCGAGCTGAGGTTGAGCGAGATCTGCACTTCCTTGGTCTCGTTGGTATCTATGATCCTCCTCGAGCTGAGTCTGCACCCGCTGTTGCCAAATGTCACGAGGCCGGTATCAACGTTCATATGCTTACTGGAGATCATCCCGGAACTGCCAAGGCCATTGCTCAGGAAGTCGGAATCATTCCCGTCAACCTGTACCACTACCCCAAGGAGGTTGTTGACGTTATGGTGATGACAGCCATGCAGTTTGATGCGCTATCTGACGATGAAATTGACGCCCTCCCCGTTCTTCCCCTGGTTATTGCCCGATGTGCTCCCACCACCAAGGTGCGAATGATTGACGCTCTCCATCGACGAAACCGATTCACTGCCATGACTGGAGATGGTGTTAACGATTCTCCTTCGCTCAAGAAGGCCGATGTCGGTATTGCCATGGGTATTGCTGGTTCTGATGTCGCCAAGGATGCCTCTGATATTGTTCTTTCTGACGATAACTTTGCCTCGATTCTTAACGCCGTGGAGGAAGGACGACGAATGGCCGATAACATCCAGAAGTTTGTTTTGCATTTGCTTGCTGGTAACGTTGGTCAGGCTTTCTTCCTGCTGCTGGGTCTGGTTTTCCAGGACGATTCCGGATTCTCTGTGTTCCCTCTGTCTCCCGTTGAAGTTTTGTGGATTATTATGATCACCTCCGCCTTCCCTGCCATGGGTCTTGGTGTGGAAGCTGCTCAGCCCGATATCATGTCCAAGCCCCCTCGAGATCCCAAGGACGGTCTGTTCAACTGGGAGCTAATCACCGATATGGTTATTTACGGTCTGTGGCTGGCTACCATCTGTATTGCGTCGTTCGTCATTGTTGTGTACGCCGATGGTCACGGAGATCTTGGTATCGACTGTAACCGAGAGTACTCTGAATCTTGTTACTACGTCTACCGAGCTCGAGCTCTTGCATTTGTGGAAATGACATGGATGTTGTTGGTTCTTGCCTGGGAGGTGATTGATATGCGACGATCTGTGTTTGCCATGCACCCCGAATCCGAGACCCCTTACACCCAGGTGTTCAAGGACTTGTGGTCCAACCAGTTCCTGTTCTGGTCCGTCATTCTCGGTTTCTTCACCGTTTTCCCCGTCGTTTACATCCCCGTCATTAACGACAAGGTTTTCTTGCACAAGGGCATCTCCTGGGAATGGGGAGTGGCCGTACTTGGTCTGATTCTGTTTGTGATTGGAGTCGAGCTGTACAAGTGGTGCAAGCGAATCTTCTTCCGACACTACATCAAGAAGCAGCTTTCCAAGGACGACATGTCCAAATACAACAACGACGATCCGTTTGCCAAGTTTGCCCAAACGGTGTCGCGATCCAACACCATGGAGAAAAACCCCATCAATGTGGTTTAATTTATAGATGACTTAGATTGATTTATTGCTGAGAGTCAGTAGGCTGTACACCAGATGGGTAATAAAACGGCAAGGGAACTGGCAGTGTGAGGCCGTCTTGCCGCTGGGAATTCCGTTCGGACAGTACGTAGATTGACGAGCTTTTCGGCCAGCGAAAACCCACCAGAACAGAGGGCTTGGGAGAAGGCTTGGTCTTGCAGACCTCTCTTCACAGACAGTGACGGTGACAGTCTCAGTGGGGAGAGGGCAGTCTCAGTGGGGAGAGGGCAGTCTCAGTGGGGAGGCAGTCAGTAACAGTAACAACGGTATTGCAGATCCTCTTCGCAAACAGTCACGCACAGAGGTAAGCTCGCAAACATCCTCACAGTCAGTGTCAGTGACAGTGGTGATGTTGATGCTTCCCATTTAAACATCCAATGGAATCTACCTGAAAAAATCATGAGCTGACCTGGTCGGATGAGATCCGTCATGCGGTTATTCCTTTATTGACATCCAAGGCATGGTGGAAGACCACCTCCGAGGCTCTATCTATACCACGTGTTCTTTGACAACTACGACGACTTTGAAGAAGGTTGTGGATAACTCAGTGGGCTATTTTCCGCGGCCAGTAGCGTGGCAAGAGAGTTCCAAGCTGGTGAACACAAATGGGTAGTGAGTCACAGAGTCAAATGTTACTTCAAATGGGTTACTCCATGCAGCTGTTGGCTGTTGGGGGGGGTATGAGATGTCACCGATCACCATCTAGGGTTCAGTTTTCACCGATCACCATCTAGGATTCAGTTTTCATCGATCAGGAGCCCATCTAGGGTTCAGTTTTCACCGATCAGGAGCCCAGCTAGGGTTCAGTTTTCACCGATCAGGAGCCCACCAGCTAGGGTTCAGTTTGTCACCGGCTACAAAGTCCTGGGTATGTCACAGATTGGCGTGCGGACACGGTGTAAACGCATTTCTACTCTGATTTTCATCCCTTCGTATAATAATAGTGGTTCAAGCTAACATGAAAACTATTATCGCAAGATTTTGGCGCTCAGTCGCGTAATTATTCCTTCAGCCATGAGAGAACGACGAGACACCAATAGGCCAATGAATGCAAGCTCCAACTCCAATTCCAATTCTAACTCTTCCTCGGTTAACATTGAGAGTGGAAGAATAGGATATAGGTACAGAATCCACTTGTAAGGGTAATTAATTCCATCACCGTTATCTGAAGTTCACTATGGCTATGACTGATAGGACAGCTCGGTATAGCCGATGTTGGCCTTTACCACCGGTGCCGTTGACAGTGCCGTTGACAGTGCCGTTGACAGTGCCGTTGACAGTGCCGTTGACAGTGCCGTTGACAGTGCCGTTGACAGTGCCGTTGACAGTGCCGTTGACAGTGCCGTTGCCAGTGCCGTTGCCAGTGCCGTTTCCAGAACCAACACCAGTTGGCTCGCTAGGGGCTTTACAGTGCTGTTATCAGTACGATTAGAGGTAATGTCACTAGTAGGGACAGTGCTGTTACCAGTACCACTTAGGATTCATTGTGCCATTACCTGTACCACCCCTGTGGGGCTGACTGTGTTATTGCCATTACTATTACCATTACCATCACCGTGGGCTTGTAAGTGCCGTTGCCAGTACCGCTACCTGTACCAGATCATTTCCAGCTCCTGGTGAAGTGGGTCTAACAGTGCCATAGTCTGTACCATTACCGTTACCGTTTCCGTTACCGTTTCCGTTGCCATTGCCATTGCCATCGCCATCGCCATCGCCATCGCCATCGCCATTGCCATTGCCATTGCCATTGCCATTACTATTACCATTACCATCACCGTGGGCTTGAGAGTGCCGTTGTCAGTAGGCTTGGTGGCAGTTCCAGTAGGCTGTAGCAGTGCCGTTATACCGTTGAAAATTAGAAAACGCGCCCCCTGTCACATATCACTTCTTCCTGTGGTATTGACGTAACCCATAGCATATAGCACATGGTCTTATGGCAGATCATCAACGGTTTAATATTCTGCTAGTATTATTATGGTAGTCACACATATCAAGACCTCAAACAAATCTAATCCAGCCTTTCCAGACATGAACTATCAAGCCATACTAGTCACCGCAAGGGATTTTGGAATCAAAGTTCCGTCTTGAGACAAGGTTGAGCTGAAGCCACGATCCTACCATCCTTGATAAGGCAGAAATTTGAATGATTCACCAAAGTTCGGTTTGAAAGATATTATGAATCACCAACTAGTTGGTTGTATCTAATATATACGCCAAAAGGCTGTCATGTATTAGTTCTGAAGTTATCACGGTTATCCATCAAATAAACGAGAACTGATTTAATGAGCCGTTCGCAGTTTCACTGTATAGTTGTTTATACTTAGACATGCATGGCTTAGTCTTTGAGACAAGCATATGACTCTCTCGGATACCACTTCCGCTGAAGCTGCTGCAGCCATCCATTCCCTTCCTGACTTCCCCTCGGTATCCGAATCCTCAATTGACTTGCCATGTCAACCCTGCTGCCGTGGCAGTATGCAATCTCTGATTACTGACTCAAACAGGTCTATTGATGCCGTCAGATCTTGGCTCTCAAGTTCCGCGCCAAGAAGGCCACCATGCTTCAGTTCTTTTGAAACACTCTTCGAAACGACGGAGGAAGCGCTGCATGTAAGAGGCTGTAGTCGAGGCGCTTTTATGACTGACTGCAGAACACTGCACTGGAATTCATCGAGGACTGCGAGCATACCGAAATTGTAGTTTCTAGTTCGGTCCTGGCCAGGAGCCTGCTGCTAATCCTACAGTGTACAACCGAATTGTGCTTGAGAAGGCCAAATCATACATTTCCCCCAAGGCTCGATTCTCTCTACCCTTTCTCGAGCACAGCTGGCGTAACTGGGTCTGGTGCGGATTTGAAACTCCTTTCGATATTACTTGTGTACCTCGCACACCGACAAAACACCGAGCCTACCTTGTTGCTACAACGGGTAACGGGGAATCAGGGTTCTATTCCGGAGAGGAGCTGAGAAACGGCTACCACATCCAAGGAAGGCAGCAGGCCCGATTCTGACACAGGGAGGTAGTTCATGGATAAGCCAGTACGGCAGAGGTATTTTATTTGAAGCCACGATAACTGGAGGCGCACAAGTTATAAATCCAGAAATAAAATCTATCATAGCTGACACCTGCTATAGATCAGCGAGTATCGTAGTGAGAGGTTCATAAAGCTAAGACAACCGAAGTATATGAATTATTTGAAGCTACACATATGACAAGCTCAAAACAAACTCAAACATTCAATTAGAAAACAAGTTGTTGAAGTTATTAAATCTTATATAGCATTTCTAACGAGTTGTTGATAGTCATTGAAAACAGAAGCCAAACGTCACTACGGTAATCGCTTTGAATTCTGTTGAATGTGAGATCTACCCATTGCTTCAGTATCCTGTCGAATCGTCTCCAGACATGCCTGCAAAGTTCCTGATTCGACGGCACCTAAACCCTTACGAGAAAGAGCTAGCATTCGCTTGGAACTTCTTGCCTCAAGACCCTCTCCACCGTTACTCGTTTGGTGATTCGTAAGGTCCAGACTGTTACTATTTGCAACAACAAGCAAAGTTGCACCAAATACCTGACCACCGAGACCGCGACAGTTGACAGTGCGACGACTATTCCCGTTCAAGAAGTAGTTAAGACTGTCACAATTTGCGATAGCGACAGTTGACAGTGCGACGACTATTCCCGTTCAAGAAGTAGTTAGACTGTCACAATTTGCGATAGCGACAGCTGCCACAAGTCTCCTTCTACTGCAGGTGTTCCCACAAGTGATATTCCGTCTACCAAGGCAACCATTAGGCCCAAAAAGATTAACCCCGAGAACATGTCTAAGAAGCCCGAACCCAAGAACTATCCTGAAAGACCCGCAGCCCAACCTCGCGGCTCCACTCCGACGGCTGAGCCCAAGCACCCCAACCTTGATGTTGCGAAGTCCAAGGGGCATGATCCTGGTGGTCCTATTGCTAAATTTATGGGTACAAACCCTGCCGTGGCCGTTAAACCTAAGGGTACCACTCTTGGAAACATTGCTATCCAACCTTCTACTTCTGAACGACCTGCTCCTAGTGCACCCACCAATGGTGAAGGTCCAAAGCAAGCGAACTCTGCAGCCTCCTTGGTCGTCAGAGCTCAGGTTTTGTAGTATAATGTAAATTTAATGGATTGTATTATCTGTAATATGCACTTGCACAGCATCCTAACCACACCATAAAACACCCTCTAACTAACTTCTTGACTACCAACCAATTTCCATTTCTTCCCTCTTGTTTCCCTATTATTTTCACCCTTTTCCCTCTTTTTCCCCCCTCTAAACTCCACCTTTCCATATTCATTTGTATATTATTCTTCGTATTATTGTATTGTTTCCCAACTTCTGCTTTCAAATTTTGTGCTCTAATATTTTCCTCTCATCCAGCTTTCGTGGAGATGAATGTTGATTGTGGGTTTCCATTATGTCCAAAGGTACAAGAATTTGATCTACACCCCACTCAATGCAAGCTGCACCCATGTAACTCACAGTAGAAACCAAACTATATAGTTGATAGGAAGTATACTGACTCTTTGTTTGTAACGGATACAGGTGGTCCTTTGTTTAGAATCTGGTGCTATTTTTTAAATTCGAGTTGGAACAGTGACAATATATAACGATCCGGGGCTGTCAGCTCCAATAACATATATTATGTTCGTAGTTGAAATTCGAGAAACTATTTGTTTAGTTTCCCTTCGGATACTTGTATCCAGTTATTTCGAAATGTTCAAGAACGTTGTAATTGACTCGAATCGCTCAGCAGTGAGTTAGAGGACCACCTTTAGCCAATACCTGTCCATCGGGATCACGCTGTTGAAGTTGCTTCCAAGACTCGGCATCCATTTTCCACACAGTGGTCTCCACTTCAGCTGTGACAGTGGCTGTCCTATATGTTTCGGAAAAGAACGGCAGCTCCCCGCAGGTGGTACCAGCCAGAATTGTTTCGTACAGTCGACCCTGTTGCACCAGGTAAAAGCCTGTTGGGGGGTGGTTGGCACTGTACAGGACATGTCCCTTGGGAAGCACCTCCTTCTTAAAGTACCCACAAATACGGAACCAGAAATCCTCGTTCTCTGAAGTCAGCCCTTGCGATACCTGGAGTAGCAGGGGTAATGGCTGCTGAAGTTGTTCCATTTCATGATAGGGTCATCCTTAACATTGTTGGTGGCAGCTCGATGGATCATGCTGAGTCGTGGAGCAGTTTTTGGCTTACAAACCCACGTAATGATTAATAGGACAGTTGGGGCGTCCTCTAAGAGTCGCTCATGAAGCTGCAATTTTGAGAGTTCAGAATGCGCTAGTGAGCTAGCAGTTATTTCAGTTCTATGGCTCTCACTGTTAAACATTTACTCTGTCACAGTATCTCACAGCAGGACTTAGGGTTTTTCGGTAATTCACCATCTTATTCTTCATTCTATAATAGTGGCATGGCCGTGGACTCACGGGAGCTGAACGTAACTATACGGTTACTGAGATAGAAGCTCTCTCTTCGACGTTATGCACCGTACTTCGAAGCCACGATCACCGGGCTTGGTCGGTTGGCCCATCTCCAGGACTTTGACTACAAGGTCAAGTACATTCCAGGTACTACGAACCTTATGGCAGACGCCCTTTCTCGCTCTTACAGCAAAGAGTGTGACCCACGACCTAAGGAGGTACCAGTCTTCCCTCCTTTTGAGAGTATCTACGAGATCGCGATTGGTCAGCATGAGTCTACGGTTTGTATTGACTCTATCGGCGATGACCATTTACGCCCCGGCTTCTCTACTCAATATCCCCCGTTCGATCATTTCTAGCACGAAAATCGACTACGAGACGACGCTCGTATGTGTTACCTGGCTTCGGTAACGAGAACTCAACAGAGCCTTCAGGTCGAACTTAGGCAGGTTGGCTAACTTCGGGTGCACCCGAGAGCCGAGGTCAAAAACTTGTGCCCATTTAGTTAGCAGCGTATTACCATCGTTTCTCCATTGGTGGCCAATGGAAAGGATTTTATTCAATCCACCATTCGAATCCTGGAATGGTACCACTTCCAACACTTCACCCGCTTTATTGTGTATCAAAATGTTGTTTGTGAAGGGAGCAATGGTAATGCCTCGTTTGGTGGAAGCTTCGATGCCCAAGTACACCTTGCGGGATGCACCATCTAGCACCTTGAACTCCCAATCCTCATAAGTCTACGAGGCAATGTGAACACTCACGGGTCCGGCGGTGTTCAGTTGTCCGGAAGCGGGCTCTATGAGATGTGCTAGCTTGAGCCGCTTAAGTAGTTCCAGTGCTATTGCAGAGACAGAAGCACCGGAATCCAGTAGTGCCAATATAGGTATTGTGCACTTTGCTCTGTTGCGTTCTGGTTGGGAGCTAATTCATGAACCGAGTAGTTGGTAGTGTTCTTACCTCTCTATAAGATTTACTACTCGGGGCCTTCTTTCGCGACTGGCCCATGAGAATCGAAACAGGTCGTTTCTTTGGATCGTGGTCAGGCCTGATTCTCTCAGCGAAGTCATTGAGTTTCATCGATAGTCTGTTTTGAATGAGCGACTAGCATATCACTGCCAAGCATCCCGTTCCTCTAGTGGAAAGATTTCGTCCACCCCATGTTTCTGCGCTGTATGGCAGGTTTCCAGACTGAAGGGTGTAGTACTGGGTAACCCTGTAGATTGCCTCCAAGAAGACAGACGGTATAACGAACCCAGGGCTAGTGGCGCAGACCAAGCCCAAAGAACAAATGGACTTCCCTTCGTCCTGGCGTAACTCTTCAAGAGCCACCTGGACCTGGAAGTTTTCAGACTCGCCTCGCAGATATTCAGCTATTAATGCTTGGTATCGCCCGAGAAACACACACACTGGCATTCGACAGGTGCCTGAGGGCGTTGGTGAATCATGAGGTGGTTTATGGCTGCCTTCAGAGCTTTAGCTTGACTAGATGAAGGCTGTCGACTGTTATGGATGTCAGTCATGTCCCGATATACCGGAAGGGTACTCACCGGTGGTGTGGCCGGCTCACTGTTATGGTCCTTAGCCGGAGATGATGTAACGAATTGGTTAATCGCGGATTGGAACATACGTCCCATTCTTTCCTCACTAGGACTCTGGAACTCGTGACCAGAGTGACCGTCCTGACTGTCATCAGACTCTACTCCCTGAGGATCAATATCGGTTCCGTCGACGTGTGAAGGGGCGGCTTGAGTTTGTCGATCCTTACGTTTGTTCCGTGCGGCGGTCCGTAGGTCTCGAGCCTCAGCCGAGTTATTTCGATCGTTCATCATCGAATCGACGGTTGTCACCATGATACTGTGACAATTTCCCTCACAGCTCCAGCATGTGGTTCTGCAATACGATAACAATAGCTTTAGAACCCCGATCAGGTTGAAATGGCGATTTCAGAAGGAGAGCCAACTCTGCCAAGGAGATCAGTCAACACATTCAGCACTTCCGACTGGTGGACGGTCTTCTTTACTTTACGACGGCTGAGAATGTGTATTCCGGCAGGCGAAGCTAGAGAAAGAATGAAGTACCAGGCTCATGATGCACCAACAGCAGGACATTACGGATATTACAAATCGTACCAAAGACTAGCCAGGAATTGTTATTGGCCCAAGATGTTGAAGGACATGAAGCGATATACCAATACGTGTGTGATGAAGCAACAGACGACGATGCCAAGGGGACTTCTGAAGCAATTCCAACTAAGAATGGATACGACAACATATGGGTTGTGGTAGACAGGATGTCGAAACAAGTACACCTACCTTGTACGAAATCGATTACAGCCGACCTGTACATGGATAGGATATTCCGACATCACGGTGTGCCAAGAACAATCGTGTGTGATAGGGACTCCAAGTTCACATCGAAGTTATGGAAAACTTTCCACAAGAAGCTAGGTACGAAGCTGACGTTCTCAACAGCTAACCACCCAGAGACAGATGGACAGACGGAAAGAGTGAACAGGGAATTACGACGAATGCTTCGGTCCTATGTAAAGCTCAAACAGAGAGATTGGAATGAGTGGCTACCAACGGTGGAGTTCGCAATGAACTCAGCAGTGCATCGTTCCACGAGCTACGCCCTGTTTGAGGCAGTGCATCGTTCCACGAACTACGCTCCGTTTGAGGCAGTGTATGAGTTCATCCCGGACGGACCCACGTTCGAGTCATCACCAAATGGACGAATGGTTGGAAAAGATGAAAGCGGTGAATATGCACATCAAGGATCTACTGGTATATTACAAGAGCTTCCTGAGTATAAACAAGACTCGTTGGGACGCACGATAAGATAAGACTAGTATTCTGGGGAATACAGATCATTTCATAAGAGACCAACGGCGAGAGGATCTCTTACATGCCTTGATCACGTGCCATTCACCGTGACTCAGGATTATCACGCTATCCAGCTGGCCAATCACAACTCGGCGATTACCAATTAAGGTTTGTGGCTTGCGCGATTACCAGCCAGCATGCATATTCGCCACATTTCACGTGACATGGGTTCATTTGACGTGCATCCCACATGCATGATTGATGGCTGTGAAAAGTCATATATTTGTGGGACTCAGCCACTGTCCAGCACGAAAATGCAACTTCTTACAGCGCAAAAGTGTCAAGGACACGTCCATTTGATCACGGGATTCTCCAGTCTGGCGTTTTCACGTGCACAAAGAAGTCTAGAGCTAGGAGCCTCGCCAATATACGTGGGGAAGGAAATTCCACCAGGATTAAAAGATTTGATTGAAGATGGAAAAGTGAAATTTGTCGAGGAGGAGTTTAAGATCGATCATGTGACAACTTTGGGCCGACATGAAACCGATAATATCGTGGATCAGCTGCTGGTGGTTGGGTCACGTGATCTCGTACAACAGCTTGATGTGGTCCATCGTCAGTGTGTGAGGCTGAGAGTTCCGATAAATGTGGCAGGACATCCGGAATTGTGTACTTTTACGTTTCTGGCAACGTTTTCTTCTGGCGATTTCCAATTTGGCGTGACCACAGGAGCTAAGGGTTGCCGACTAGCCAATCGGCTGAAAAGGGAAATGCAAACGGCATTACCGGCGAATGTGGCGGAGATTTGTGATAATATCGGGTTGTTACGGCAACGTATTTACCAGGAGGATCTTGCCGATGTGTTTGATGCCGAGGATATTGGCCAGGAGGACGATGATGCTGAACAGAAGCGGCTGAATGTTCTTGTGGTTGAAAACTCAGAGACGTTCCTACAAAAGAAGAAACAGCGATTACGGTGGTTATCACAGCTGGTGGAGTATTTCCCACTTACCAAGTTGGCCACAGTCAACTTTGACGATCTTCATAGAGCATACCGGGAATCGTCGGAGGAAGGGGAGCAGCCACAACCAGCGACACAACAAAAGACAGGATCGATATCTCTGGTTGGATCTGGGCCTGGATCGGCTGAATTTCTGACGTCGGCGGCTCTGGAGCGAATTAACTCCGCGGATTTAGTGCTGGCCGATAAATTGGTGCCGGAGTCGGTGCTGGATCTGATTCCACGAACCACAGAAGTGTTTATCGCCAAGAAATACCCTGGAAACGCCGAGGCCGCCCAGAAAGAGCTTCTGGAACGTGGTCTTGATGCCGTGCAACAGGGCAAGAGTGTCGTGCGTCTCAAACAAGGAGACCCTTACATTTACGGAAGAGGAGGCGAAGAATACACATTTTTCGCAGGATATGGGTACAAACCCGAGGTTATTCCTGGGATCACATCGGCCTTGTCGGCTCCCCTAGCTGCCAATATCCCTCCTACTCACAGAGATGTCGCCGATCAAGTTTTGATCTGTACAGGTACAGGTCGAAAGGGAGCGATGGTGGTGATCCCCGAATTTGTCAAGTCGCGAACAGTGGTGTTTCTGATGGCATTACATCGTGTTGATCAGCTGGTGGAGGCGATTCGAGCCAAAGAAGGCTGGGATCTCGCTACTCCTTGTGCCGTTATCGAAAGAGCAAGTTGTAGAGACCAACGAGTCACCCGAACGACTCTCGAGCATCTGGTGGAGGCCATTGACGCTATTGGATCGCGTCCTCCGGGTTTGTTGGTTGTGGGACACAGTTGCACGATTTTGGAGAAGTTGCATGCCGGTGAAAAATGGAGAGTCGAGGAAGGGTACCATGTGGGAAAAGCAAGTGACACTCTTAAAGGGTTGTCCTCATTAGTTTAATGCATTTCATATTTACAGTGACAAACTTGTAATTGTTTGAATTTGGAAATACATCTGGTCAATTGTAGTGGTAGACTGAGTGTCAGGGTCATGGTTCAGGCGAGGTCGGGGGGCTTCTCCAGAGCCGGTGTTGGAGTAGTTTTAAGCACAGATTTAGTTCCGAGAACCACTATTAACAAATGCACATGGGTGAGGTGAAACATTCCAATTTGTTAATGAAATCACAAACAATTCCGATAGGCTCTAGGGAATATCTAGTGTCAAACAAGCTACACTTCAATACAGACGTAAACCGAGTTTTATACTTGTTGGAAGACTCCATAATCATCTGGCGTCGACGGACCAACCAAAGGCGGGTGCGCTTACTGGGTTTATTACACTGAGAGGCTATCAACAATGCTGTATATTCGGTACGGCAATGCGGTATAATGGTACGACAATTCCTCAAGGGCTCTCTAGTGCGTCTACAACGCCACTGAGTGCTGCAGGCTCAGGCGAGATCGGGCTTCACAGCTTCACCTACAGATCATCATCCGAGTAAATTGTTGGCTATATCTTTGGATTCCAGCCACAAAACAACCCTTGCTTGAGAAACCCTAATGGCCTATATACCACTCTTCTATAATATTAATTCATCATCTTATTCTTCATTCTATAATCCTGGCACATTTCCCCATCACACTTGTATTAAGGCTGGTGTAAGTTTGGTGTAAAAGCTAATTAAGTATCCATTGTCTATTAAGGTTGCATGAAGGTTGCATACAAACTCTAATTAAAGTTATGTGTGATACATGATCCTTATCTTTCCACAAAGCTTAATCTGTAGCAAGTGACACAACTTTGGTGACATTTGGTAACAACTTTTATAATGACCTTCACAAACACAATAAACACTATAAGTCACACATCCACTTGAAGACACCACCCGCTTTACGACTAATAATGTTTGTAGAAAGATTATCACATTTTCTTCACTTCTCTCATCATGATGATCGATGATCACTTTCAGAATCGCTTCTCATAAACCACTTCATTACAAAGCCTGCCTTACAAAGCCTGCCTGAATCATTCACAACGCGTCGATTCGACACTTCATGAACCACAGCTTGACGAGCCCATTCAATAGCTGAAACGATTGCTCTGACATATGTCGTTTTGGCAAACTGAACGAGATCTTTCTGCTCGAGGTTGTAGATTCACATGTCACTAGCTCGGAAGCTGATGTTAATCGATCGATGCCTTTGACGTATCATAACAAACATTCTCCAACCTGGTCTTGAACGCGCTGTCATTTTGTTATGCCATGAAGTCATCATGTTGGAGTTATGGCATCTTGTTTGTCACGTTAATGCCAGTCCAGATTTGCACGTTGATTATTGGATTGTTGATGTTGGTGTATCATATCCAATTGTCATCTCTCATGTTGTCATGTCGTCGTTTTGTGTCTTGGCTACTCGACAGACTAATCCGTTGCATGTGGTTATGTTAGTGGAATCCCCGATGAGATCATGTTAATAATCATTGCAGAATCTCTTAATCCACACAATCTTTTTGTCACCTTTAATTTGAGACACAGAACCCCTGTCAAGACTTTCCGAGTACAGAATGGACTGATCTAAACTCAAGGAACATAGTCATTGATGTGTCAGGATATCAAGGGCTTCCTTTCACCAACAGGGTGATGCCAAAGAACCGTTGCACACAGTACATCTTTTACAACTTACTGCTGAGTGGTTCTGACCCCGCTGTCCTCAGATTGAACAAGTGAAGTTGAAGCGTTCTTCAATTTGGTATCGTCGGAAACATGGAGTTGGAACGTGGTTGAGAGACGACAGCGCACTCAGTTCAAGTACACCTCAATGGCGTCCCTACAAACAAAGATACCCGAGGCCAACCGCACGGGTGGAAGCTGGGAAAGCCCCTTTCGTCTGTCTGGGGCCATTGCTACTCTGCCCTTGATGATTGATAACAATCTTGGCTAGAGTAGGAAAAGACCTCGAAGTACAGTGAGAATAACCCAGTCTATTGTACAAAATTATCCTTTGCGTTCCCCAACTTATGTGCTGTACTTCTTCTCGGTCCTACAGATATTCATATTAAAGAGTCATTATTAAGCCATTATTGAAAGGGTCCAAGCGGCGGTTTGAAAGTCGTCAGATATCTAATGTCCACAACTCTATGTTCAACTTATTCAGGAGGAGATCTTCGACTATTTCATTGCAACACTCCAAACAACAACTACAATGAAAACACCATACAACACTTCACTAAGTTCAATTATTATTTAAACGAAAGTGGCAATAAGTGGAAGAATTGCAAGGAATCCAACAACCACAGCAGAGCCGGAGTTAGCTTGTGCCACAAAGCCGTTGGAGCCTGAACTGGCCTGTGCAACAGATCCCAGTCCAGATCCAAAACCGTTGGCATTGCCGTCACTGTTGCCAGAGCCATTGCCAGAGCCGTTGTCAGAGCTGTTGACAGAAATGTTACCATTAACATTGCCGTTGCCAGAATCGTTACCGTTAGCATTGCCGTTTCCATCACCATGTCCAGAGCCGTTAACGCTGCCGTCACCGTTGCCAGAACCGTTGTCAGAACCGTTGTCAGAACCGTTGCCGTCACCATGTCCAGAGCTGTTAACATTGCCATCACCGTTGCCAGTTCCGTTACCGTTAACATTGCCATTGCCAGAACCGTTACCGTTAACATTGCCATTGCCAGAACCGTTGCCGTTAACATTGCCGTTGCCAGAGCCGTTGCCATTGGCATTGCCTGCGTTTCCGTCACCAT
>ULGR01000003.1:319585-378263 GCA_900519005.1 Yarrowia phangngaensis
GGGTTAGCAGTGCCGTTTTCAGTTCCGTTACCGGTGGGTTCACCAGTAGGGTTGGCAGTGCCGTTGTCAGTACCGTTTCCAGTGGGTTGACCAGTGGGCTTACCAGTGGGATCAACAGTACCGTTGTCAGTGCCATTTCCAGTGGGTTCACCAGTGGGGTTAGCAGTGCCGTTTTCTGTTCCGTTACCGGTGGGTTCACCAGTAGGGTTAGCAGTGCCGTTGTCAGTGCCATTTCCAGTGGGTTCACCAGTAGGGTTAGCAGTGCCGTTGTCAGTTCCATTGCCAGTGGGTTCACCAGTGGGGTTAGCAGTGCCATTTTCAGTTCCATTACCGGTGGGCTCGTCAGTTGGGTTAGCAGTGTTACTAGGATCAAGCGTTTCTGTAGGACCAGTTGAAGGAGTCGGTTCAACGCTTGGCTGGGGATCAAACATTTCCACGTCATAATACAATGGCCAATTGACCTCTGCATTAGCATCCTCGAGCAATGGGACCATTGGTCTGACAGTGCTGCCAAAATTGTAGTATTGACCCGTTGTACCTGCACCAAGTACCAACTGCTTAGCATAAATCGTGTAGGTATCTTTGCTTTCAGTAATTGTTGTGGTGAACTTCATCACATAGCGATAGTATATATTAATAAATGGATTCAGTTGAAGCTTAATTCCTCCACCAGGGGTATAATCCCACTTTTCGACGAATTGATTTTTTTTGTCGTTAGGAATCACCTGTCTGTCTTCAACCCTTCCATCAACAGTAGGGTGCATTTTATAAGTCATTACCAGATCATCAGTGTTGATATTGAAATTTTTTTTCCAGACATGTCCTCCCCCGCTGGGCTCAATAATAACCTCATATCCTGGTTTGGTGTGGCTTTCCACAAAGATGACCTCCCATTCAATGGTAGTAGGGGAGATTTTCTTGCCTGTGGCGAGAATGGGATTTCTGACAGTAATGTCACTAGTGAGTTTTTTACCATTGAAGCTAACTGACGCTTGCATATCAGCCGTTTCTTGACCTAAGTCAGGAGTTGGAAATCCAGGAGCTGTGGATCTCAAACCATTTCGTAGAATAAACTTTCCTGGTCGTACTGCCAAGTCAGTTCCAATATTGAGGATCGTGCCCACAAAGGTACCATCTGGCTTGGTTGTCAACTCGAAAACTTGTGTTCCTGTCGCATCATTCACCTTGAGGTTGTTGAAACGCTTAAGATAACCTGCATTTTGTTGGGCACTGAAGAACTTGTTGTCAATAACAAATTCGAAGGTGTCACCTGGTTGAATATTGTTCTCGGTCACTTTTAGCTCAAAAGAAAATGTCCAGTCCCAAATTTCTCGTGCTAGTCCCCTATCTGAACCACCACTTGTCCATAGTTTTAGAGGTCCGTCAGTGGTTTTCAGAGAGAAGTCGGTAAGAGGTGCTGGTATTGTTTTACCAATAACCAGTGTTGCAAACAACACCAAACCCGAAAAAAGTTTCATTGTTGTTTTATCCGTAGATATAGAAGGATTAATTAGCTAGATGTAGACCTTTATATAAATTTGATTCAATTTTGGGTTACTAGGACACCTTGCTGTCTGGCTTTACATTTCCGAGAACGGCTTCTGCATTGTTCTTGGATTGATGCAAACTGCATGAAGACTACATACATATAAACAAACAAGCAGAAAGAGAAACAAACAAAAACCTTCTATGCATAAGAATTCTCCAAACGCTAATGCTAGGGGCCCGCTTTCACCCACAGTTGTAGTAGTCATAATTGTGAGAATGGCATAACTCTTAAATGAAGAAGTCTTATCATATTATGGCCTGTTCAAGGTTCACAGCTTGATTAATTCATTGAGAAACTATCGAAAGGTTTGACTCCAACTGCTGCGAAAGACTAAAATTTTCATCCAACTACTCAGATCTCTTGGCATGACTTCAAAACTTCAGCCGCTAGATAGATCACAGAACTTTAGAATAAGTATCAGGAAATTGTAAGAGCAGTGTATCATAATGCTTGCTGTTTGGTGGACTTTTTTTTGTACAAACATAACTTGTACTATACTCAGTATCTCTCATTATTCTAACCTGAAGAAGAATCAACGCCTTCTAATATTTACGTACTCTCAACATGTGTGCATTTCGCAATGTAAAGACCTTGCTGAGTGTGGTTTGACTAGACGAAACCTGTGAAGAGAGACAAAGAAAGATTCGATTCGTAATTAATGCATTCAAGTGGCTCGATCACATAGTTTATGCATGGGCGTATCTTATTTGGCACCAGCATTTTGAGTTTGGGGATTATTACCCACAAGTGTATTAACTTTTATGTTTTCAGTAGGGATATGTTATGCATGAGTGATCGAATCTTTTGATTGACTTCTTCACGTTTAGAGTTTGGAGAGGTTATGCAAGAGCGTACCTTATTCGATATTAAATTTTGTTGGTTAAATATGCCACGATTATAGAATGAAGAATAATTGGTTGTATCAAATTGAAATGTGTCATGACCTGGATCCTTGTTTAGAGTCTACAGTAGGAAAAAAAAACCTGGGTTTATGCACAGCCCCATAGTGGACCTACATACTGACAAGCTAAAAGAATGTAGCACAGGCTCGGTAAGAGATCTCATGATCAAAGTATTGTGTTTACGGGGCAAATAGTTCATGTTCCATTTTAGACAGGTGTAAGAGATCTCATGATCAAAGTATTGTGTTTACGGGGCAAATAGTTCATGTTCCAATTTAGACAGGTGTTTCGAGCACCATGGGAGTAAACCAGTCATGTATGCAATTTGAGTATTATATATGAGGTTGCAGGATCGTCCATTTGGTGATTAGTATATGGAAGCCAATTTAGCATGTCTCCAAACAGATTCATGCAATCCTGAACAGGTCTCTCATAAACGCAACAAACAAACAACTTATTTTCACCTTTCTATATTTTATATTTTTATAGTGTTTTAAATTTTTACACTTGGATAATCACGTTAAACGGTCTAGTTCGTAAACGAGGCCTGGGAAATTTTTCATTTTAAAGTTTGCCCAATTGAGATATTCTAAATAGAGTTGGAAGGGTAAGGTGAAGCATGCCTTTGGTTATTTTGTGATGGGGAAATATGCCACGATTATAGAATGAAGAATAAGATGATGAATTAACATTATAGAAGAGTGGTGGTATATATAGGCCATTAGGGTTTTTCCGGGTAACCGAGAAATCCGAAGTCTTGCTGTAAGTTACTGTGGCACTGTGGCAGTTTCAGATGATGGTGCAGCCATTGTTGGGAGATTCATGCGAGCCCTGTAGCCATGTTATTGGGCAGGACTGCAACAACAAAGAATTCAAGGTTTTTTGTTTACGGATTTGGAAATGTAAACGGTTGGATTAAGGTTCGTATTGATCACATTGTTTACGACATTTTAGCTCAGATCTGGTAGGCTGACGGTGATCAAAGTTAAATTGGGTCTGTGAAATCCTATTTAGGAAAGAACTAATTTTTTTGTTTTTGATGAGTTACCATAATGTTCATCTTTGAGCTTCATTTTCTGTGACTCTACTGGTCAGCCTAAAAGAACGCTTACTTGAAAGCTAGTGCTATCTCGATCACTGGCATGCCATGCGCAAATGAACCCTGCAACAGAACTCTAATTACCCCTCTTTACTATTAGATTTTTAACCAACTTATCTTACTGCGGACGACCTAAACAGCTTTCAATAATAACCTCATGTAGAACATTACCAGGGTCTCCCGCAAATCAGGACCCTCCCGCAAATCAGGACCGCTTAAAAAGAACAATACCACTGTAAAAAGTCTAGTTACTGATCCTCTCCCTTTCTTAACTGCATTGTACGTAACCCTGTTGTTGAGAATGCAGCTTGCGTATGAACCTTCATCGTTCCGCCAGTATACACTGAGTTAAATATTGTAAAAATGGAGCTACTGTTTAAGAATAACCGCACTGAGGGTAGTTTGATTTCTTTGTTCTTGTTTTTGTTTTTTTTCTCACATACATTTGCCTTTTGTACTTTCAATTGGTTATAAGTCTTCAAATGAAAAAATGACTCTTGCAAGCATATTCGTGGAATTTTCCCCACACTTTCCACCTTCATGTATGAGGTTCGCCGTTGTAGCCAAGCCAACATTGAAGTCCTAAACAATTGTCTCCCGATTAATTTCTACTACCTAATTCGACCTGATCGTCCAACGAGTCAGAATCAATGGTTGTCGCTGAAGAAGGGCCACAGGGGCTCTGAATACGAACAATAAGATAATGCATTAGTAGTATGTAAGGTGGCCTATTATAGCTAAGCAAGGTAAACCGGGTAACGGGTAACGGACGGTGAACCTTATGATAATCATTCTAGAAGTTTCCGTGTCACTTTCAAGAATGTTCTCTGAACTTGCATAATGTTGCATTGCAGCTTGAGGGGATCCAATGGCACAGCCCGGAACCTTATGAGAATCACTGTAAAGTCCTAAGTAATTGAGTGAAAATCTCCAAGTCAGGTAGTGTTTAAATTTTGTGTTATAACCGGGTTAGTAATTTGAGAATTGGCTACAAATTGTATTCATGTTCTCAGTAACCAGTTATTTGTTGTTTTCTTTTCATTTAATTGCTCTTCCACTTGGTTGTTCCCTCTTGGTTTATTATCACCCCATTTAGGCCATGAATAGTACCCAGTCGATTTTGACGGGTTCGTAGAAGAATCGAGATTCTTCAGTTAATCTATGTGTTTGGCTTCCTGTCAGTTTCCATCTTTGCCAGATATCCTAGACCCCGTTCGATCTTCCATATTCCAGCTGCCATGATTTCCGCCTTCTTTAGATCGAAATCACTACATGACATCGTCAAAAGTCCTTTGGTAGCCGACCTGCAGATACAGCGGCCTTTCTTTTCAAAATCGTAGCTCGTAGCTCACCAGAAGGAAATCTCTTGCGTCTCTTACAATAGTGCTAGATACCATACCCACAGCCTCAGTTTTCTACTTTTGACGTTAGAGATTTGGTTAACGGTTGAATGTTAGTTACGCTTTCATCATCGATCGAGCTTTAGATTATGAGCGGAATAAACAGTCGTTCTTCTCAGTGTCCTAACTGGTCTATCAACAATAAATCGGCTCCATACCAGCGTTGCAATAGTGATTGAGGTTGTAATTATTGTGCTGTTCTTAGTTTGTAATGTGACATGTAGTAGGTGAAGTCTTAAACTGGAATGAGCTTCTTATATATTAGTCCACTTGGTTTTGTGTAACCACACTACACAGCCAAAGTAATGGTCTCAATAAGGTTTAAAATTAAAGTTCGTTGATAACAAAATACTGTCACTTAGGGTTTATCGGATATTATTGTCCACCATTTTAAGTAGCACAATCTAGGAGGAGGAAAACCAGTAAGTTTGGTACTTGATGGTCAATGGTTCTTTGCATGCACGCGAAAATGGAGAGTACCATGTGGGAAGATCAAGGGTTGTCCTCGTTAGTTTAATACTTTGGTTTATCTATAGACCTATAACGAAAGTGTGACCAACTTTGAACCATCGTTTGAAACAGCAATTCAATTTCTTGTCCCATACCAATCCTATCCCTACAAGCAGGTGACGATATTGAAATTTCCTATGTGAGAGTTTCGTAAACAACCTGTCATGGCTGGAGAAGATCATGCTAGAAGTTGCCATGTCAAAACTTCATCTTGCCAGATTCACTTGAACAATTATACTTAAGGACGCCAACCATAATCTTAAATAAAATCAAAGTTAGTTGGTTGCCGCTCCTAACTATTCCAGTTTAACTTTAAACTCATTAAGGTCACTAAGCAAAGCGACTCGGACTGCTGGAAACAAAATCGCTGAATCGTAGAGTACGTTGCATATCACTGGAGGTGACAAAAACACATCACGGTCTGACTGACGATTCTAGTGACTTACTTTAGCCACTATGTGACCAGGGATTGCGCAAGTGTACCTAACTTGAGTTGTATGGTACGAATCTGCAATTATTAGTAGTGTGATTCACCATGTGGAACTGTTCACCGTGGGATTTGGACCTTCCTCCTTTTTTTATTGAATCCATCAGGAGTACAGTGGTTTGAAGAGACAGGTTCTCGGGCAGCCCCTCATGGGAACATTTTATGTGCATTCCCTTCATGGCTCCCAATGGAGAACTAGAGAGCGTCGTTCAGTCTGCAGCAACTCCTACGGATGGAAGGCCCGTAAAGACTATAGCTTTAGGTGTCTGTGGATTGGATATTTCAGTTGACTTGCTCGCCTACTTCCTGGAAAGCTGGTTATTGTCATTGCCGCTGCGTCCATCTTTGGAGTTGGCGTGGAGATGTTGTTCAAGGATGGTCCAAGTATATTTAGTTAATTAGTCAACATTCTGTTGGAAACACTACATTGAGGGGCTAGTAATCTTGTGGAAGTCCTTTCTAGAGAATTCTCAGCAAACACAGCTTTCGTTGTTATCCTTCATGGTTCACATAAACGTTCAAAGCAGACCAGTTCATCACATGAGGAGCTAGCTGACTATAATCTGAAATACCTTACACTCGAACTTTCAAATATAAGCTTAAGGTATATGTAGTCTAATTTAGTTGTACAAAGAGCGTACAAGTTGATGTCAAATAAACTGAAACATGGGGAAGCTTAATCTTAAACTGCGTTATCTTCAGCAAACTCTGAGCTCCATGTTCCTCGTTCTGTTGGATAACTATACGCATTTTCTCATTTGCCAGCTCCGAAGACATTCTCTGACATCTACCATGTCATCTTCAGAGTTCCAGCTCATGGAGAACTCGCTCAGAGGACTAGTAAACGAGGATCACGTACTTACTCGGAGTGGTGGACATGGAAGTTTTTCCAGCTTCATCTGCCTGGCCTAACCGTACTTGTAATACCACTACAATCAAACGAACGAGACCTGCCAAGAGTGATCTCTAGACTATACGCCATTCTAATAACTTTGGCCAAAATGAATTTCTTCAGGCTAGCATTTCTCAATCCATGATCTACGGCACATTTACTTCAGTGGCTTTTATGTCATCAACTTCTGAAGTAAAGGAACAATCCCGGAATACTTTCGTGCAATAGCGGCATGTGGCTGGGGCAGTCGAAACTCTGGTGGTTAACAGTTGCAGCATGCCATTGAGCATGTGTATCCACAAAGTATTCTCGTGGAGGGAAATCAAACAGTTCCAAATCCTTGGCGACAGAAATGGTGACACCAATGACTCAAGCTTGTGTGGTCTTGGTAAATTGTCTAAACGAATAAACCGTCCACATGAGCAATTTGAGAGCACTAACAATCATATTAGCCGTTACTAGAGTCAACTGTAAAGAACTCTCAGCTGCAGAAAGGGAATCAGTGGGTTTTCATTCATTCAGCTTCTTATAGCGCTGGCAATTGAAAAAATGACGCTTGCAAGTTCCTGGAAAGACCATTTCCCATGAACTGTGCAACGTTGTCAACCAACGGAAACTTCCCTCAACTACTATTAATAACAAACTTTTGAGAGTTGGACTTTTTTTTTGGACAGCGACAGGAACGTCAAGAGAAAGAAAGAGAAAGAACAAAGGGAGGTCATTCAGTTATGGAAGAGAAAAGTATCTCATCATGTAGCTCAGTACTTTTCTCTCTCTCGAATAAATATTCCATTTTACATCATTATTTTCCTGGCCTGAAGAATTGCAAAAGACAAGTTATTCATCCTGGAACATATTCCTGTGGTATAGCAGCTTCTCAGCTGCAACAGTCTCGCGATGACATTAACACTATTTATGAAATGTCAAATGGAAGGAAAACAACTTGATGTTGACTCAGAGAGCTTCAATGATGATAAATCGTTTGTGGAATCCAAAACAACCTTCACGGAGAAATCCAGACTTGCCCAAAATGGTATCCGTCTAGTTCAGCATACTGCTCCTTAAAGAAGCGGAAAAGCCAAGACGGAAACAGTTGAAGCATAGCCGGAATACTGACTGGGTAGAGCTCACTGAAAGAGTAACTCTCTCTGGGTTTGTTGTTTCATGACTCAGCACTTTCAAAGTTCATGGATGTTTCTCAAGCAGCGAAATGCCCAGATCAAGCTTACAAGTTCAAAAACAACAGTTAACCTGCTTGGCTTTAAAGTAAGGTTCACTTTGTTTCACTTTATTTCATTTTCAATCTCGTACCTTAACTTTATTTTATATATCTCTTTAACTTTATTATAAAAATTTACTCTAGTGAGACAACTATCCTCTTGTTGCTCCTGCTTTCGAATGGGTCACAACAATGCCACACGTATCGTCTTTCAGAGCATCTAGTGTATTGCAGGAGTAGAGATTCTTACAAAACCACACAAACTTGATAACATCTTCACAATATTATATTCAAGGTTTTTATCTCATACATTCAAATGACTATAACAGAAAAATAAAATAATTCTAAGTAATTACGGGTAGAATTAAGCTCTTTTTCATAACTCATCTGACTGACCTCTCCATTCTAACACCAATCCGCAATAGTTTAGTGGCTAGAATTTCCGCCTGTCAGAACATCTGTTCAGCACGCGGGGGACCGGAGTTCAATTCTCCGTTGCGGAGTCCTTTTTGTGGAATGATGATTTTTTTCTGTTGAAACTGTTTTTTGACGGAGCCGTTTTTGAAAGCTTGAGCAAAAGATTGAATGTGCAAAAGGCAATGTGGATGTTTATTATCGTGAGCTTCATGGAAGCATTACTATTTTGCCAGCGGTTTGGATGCTAATCTCGGCCAATATTCTGAACAGTACAATAAATAAGCAACTTCGATTTCACGTCCCGAAAGCTGGTTAAGATTTTTGGACAGGCTAACCCTTGCTAACCCTGGTTGACTTGTATTTGTGAGAAGGCCGGGGACAAGACTTGAAGTTGAAACATGGCAACACATATAAACACAATCCATACAGAGTGATAAACAAACCAATTCAGATATTCGAAAAGGTCACATGCTACTGGAAATGGTGGTGATACTGGAACTGGCTTTGGACCGGCGCTGGAACTGGTTCTGATACTGGCACAGAAAATGCATCCTGCGGCTTACCACCGGCTCAGGCATAGGTACTGACTTGAGCTCAACCTCTAAGACATGGTTAACTCAGCAAACACCTATGTGTCTGAAGGAATCATGAACTTGGCTGTTATTATAATGGCACTATTCAAGGTTATGTTTCAAGTTTTCTGTTGGGGGATCAGATACTGACTTGTTAAGGCATCCAATGTTCTATTGTATGAATATATAATCAGCAAAGTCTTGTCTCTATAATCGAAATAAACGCTACAAGATTGTCACAGGCACAATCAAAACTGCAGCAGATAAGACAGCGCGTCAGTCAATAAGTTTGTGTCGTTTAAACAGCACGTGAGAAAATAAGTGTGTGGATCAACTACCAAAGCGAGAAAGAAATTATTGTCAAAATGATGGTAATACAAAGCAAACATTAAGCGCAATTATTTAATCTGGTTGCCGGATTTTCTTTTTTCTTTTCTTAGGAAATGTTCCTTAACCTGGGTCTTAGACCAGTTTCTTTTTCTTCTCCAATGTGACTGAGATAATGCAAAACTTGTTAGAATCTGGACCCGCTCAGTCTCAGTTCTTGATACCTACAGTAGAATTGCGGATTAAGTAGTAGCTTGAATCTTATTGACAAAACAAGATACATTTCATTAGTACATAAGAGGGTGATTACATATTCCCAGAAGTCCACATTCCTCGAACAAGAAGAGAGTTCGGCTTGGCGCCTTGGCCAATCGTCACAGCCAGGGGTAGTGTCATACAGCCGGATCTGGCTTATATTGGATCTTGGGGCTTAGCATCATGGCTATCCTAGTGGATCACCAGTTTCGTCGTCTGCAGGCCGTTGTTATACGGTCTAACGTTCTTACATGTTGAAGATCTTCCTCTTCTCCTTTTATGTTTCTCATACATTCAGTTGACTACAACATAATACGATGAATTCTAAGCTATTGAATTAAGTCTACAGTTTACAGTCTATAAGTAAACTGTGCTTAATTTGGTCGGAAAGCAGATCTTCTTTCGCAGGAATGTGACTGAGATATTCCAAAACCCATCTGGCAACCTGGCCGAGCGGTTAAGGCGAGAGATTAGAAATCTCTTGGGGTTTCCCCGCGTAGGTTCGAACCCTGCGGTTGTCGTATCTTTTTGGTCTTGAATTAAAAGTAAACTTTCGTATTGGAACCTAAAATTGTTGTTTTTTATATTTTCACTTAAGGAGCTCTCAACTTGGTTGTGCCATTAGTTTAAATCATATACTTAAAATTGATGAAATTAAAAGTATACTTTCGTAAATGATTTAATGTTGCCAAGACTGACAAAGATCTCAACTGACACAGAACTGTTGTACTCATGCCGATTACCTTTCCCCAATGAGATATCAAATAAACATTATATTTAGAATAAATTGTTAACCATCAGTATCTGTGACATCAACATTGAACATCAACCAAGCTCGTACATTTTTTAATGCCCAATTAATTAATCGGGCTCGATTTTGCTGATGCCTCTCATTGCGTACAATTGGAATAAAAGCGCAAGCCGTAAAGAGGGAGTTCTAATTTCTTGATTATATAATATCACCTCAGTAATCGCAATCCCAATATAACATTGGAATCTAGCCCCATGACATATTTCCCACCCAACTATGTCATGCTAAAAGTTGTGTAAGATCATTGCAAAGTTTCGAATACAATACAACATGTTCAATGAACTGTGGCGAGACAAATTTTTACAAAGATAAAAGGGAAATAGTGTTTTGTCTCCGATATTTTTGTCCAAAGCAAGTATAATTCAAAACGCCCGTTATGATTAAGATTTTAAGATTATGTGACAATTGTGTTTGTGCAACATAGCAAAAGGCACAAACACATGATTGTTTGTAGCTTTCTCTTTCGGCATTAAGAATCGCTCGTTCCGACTGCAAGTAGCCCGAAATGTTTGAACTTCCTGTCATCATCATTTGTTATGTAAAGCTTACAAGATACTTATGCATAAAATATGCTTCATTTTACACTAACACCATGGTTTCAGTAAAATTAGAAGTATACTTTCGTATGCGAACTCAAAACCTCTTTTTTTTAAATTTTGCATATACGGACTCTATAGGATAATGCCATTCTGGTGCTGTTATTTTTTTTTAAATCAAATGTTATTGCTTTTTTAGAAAATTAGAAGTATACTTTCGTATTGCTTAAATAGAGTTGCCAAGACTTACACAAAACAAACAAAAACAAACACAGAAACTGAAAAACTTAAATGTAACAATGTTACAAACACAAACAGAATCAAACCAAATACAGAACTATTATTTACATGTTCACAATCCAATACCAAGCCATGCCATTATAAAATATATTTTCCCCTTTGTGATCACTCTAAAGTTTTGACTAATCTTCAAGATGGTCAATGAGTTGAAGAAATAAAGAGTCTGCAAAGATGCAAAGAGAAAAACAAACATTGTGTGTTATTTGTTTTACCCAAAGCAAATACCCGTTAAGGCTGAGTTTCTTGAACACTCATGTGTTACTAGTGTTTGTGTAACGAAGTAAATACGCAATCACATGATTGCTTGGAACATTGGAAAATCTCGACTGTTGGTTGTGACATTACTCCATGTTTGAAATTCGTGTCATAACAAATACTATGTAAAGCTTAAAAGGTACTTATGCATAAAATATGTATCATTTTACATTAATGGGCTTAATCCCATCATAATTAGAAGTATACTTTCGTATGCGAACTCAAAATCTCTTTTTTTCAATTTTCACATGTATCGACTCTATAGGATAATACCATTCTGGCGCTATTCTTTTTTTTCGAATCAGGTGATATTGAATTTCTCGAAAATTAGAAGTATACTTTCGTATTTATTGAATTAACTTTTCAAATCTTACACAAAACCTCAAAATTAACACAAAGCCACCAGAATAGACAATTTCACCAAGCAACAAAAACAAAGATGCAGAAGCAAAACAGAGTGAAATCTATAAATCCCATTAAGGGAAGGAGTCAGTACAGGGATATTTGGCCCACGACACTCCACGGCGTAAGAGTGTAAAGCACAATACCCTGTGTAACTGACAACAGACCACGACACCCAGAGAGTAAACCTCCACGACACCCAGTTGGTAACCCAACAAGTCCAGTCCGTGACTTTATTGTCACCAAAGCTGGTATATGAGAACGTAACCCAAACACGACACCCCCGAAATTCAGTTGGTAACATTATTATCCAACTCACGATACCCAGCGTGGCAATCAATATGTAACTTACCAATGTCATTGTGAAAGTTTACCGTTACTTCACCCATTCTTTACATGACAACCGGTGAAAGTATTAAACGAAAACTAGACATTAGGCGGTAAAGAGTCTCCATATCAACAATTTCAGCACAAACAGTATCAGCTATTTGTGTCTTGTTGATAGAGCGGTTGGCTCCATCTTTCTAACTCTTATACTATCTTTTCAAAAATATCATTTAAAGGCAGTTGATTAGTAGTTGAACAGTTGAAATTAAAGAAGATTTCTTAACAGTTCGGCAATTAAGACGCTAATTTTGGCAGTTAGCATTTGAAGACGATTTGCAACAGTTGACGTTAAAGACAGTTTATTGACATCTTACCTTTTGAGACTGTTTTTTGACTATTTCAAGACGATTTTAATACTGAAGACCAAGGACTAAGTAAGGAACTTACCTTTGAAGACGATTCTTGATAGACCAAGACGACTTTTCCACAATTGACTAGATCAACCTTCGTTTCACATTGCAATTAATTGGATAGCAAAGACATGAGAATAGTTCTTTATAACTCATTTAAAGAATCGATAATTCTGAAATGAACAAATAATGAGATGATACTAGGTGCCATCCATGCTATAGCACATCCCAAAACTATACCCACCTTGCAATTGGCAGAACTTCATAATCTCCTTGTACCAACTATTACTGGAACAATGAGTGTGGAAGAAAGCTCTGAGCTGACGATTCAGGACGACCGTTGGAGGTGGGCCAGACTGGTCCGATTCCACACTGCCGAACCTTTCAATGGTAGCCAAGAGGACAGTGGACTAGAGATACGTTCCAGGCTTTTGCGCATCAACCAGACTCAAGGAATTTGACGTACCTGAGAAATTCAAGGTCATCCTAGCTGATGGTGGAACTTAATGCCTGAAGAAAAGAGAGACAAACTGAACATCTGGGAAAACTTTGAGGATGATTAAAGCAGAATTTACCTCTCCAACTACGCGTACGATACGCGTACCGAGTATTTCCGTATTGCGGCTCCATCTCACGCCTGCCAACTTCGTGGGAGGCCTGCGACCGGAATGGGTACGAGCAGTGCGGTACTGCGACACGCGAAACGGCGACACTCGAAACCTGGTCGCATCTCTCCTCTAAGCTACAGAACCCAAGCCACGGCCCGAATGGACGTGATTTTATGAACGCGATCGATGTCGCGGTTCCGAGATGCCTCGACTTCACACTAGTACAATTGTGGTCGAGGATACGACCGCAAGATTATAAACCGCGGGACAACTACACTCAGACGAGGCAATGTCACAGTATCTTACAGCAGGACTTACGGTTTCTAGGTTACCCGGATAAACCCTAATGGCCTATTTATACCACTATTCTATAATATTAATTCATCATCTTATTCTTCATTCTATAATCGTGGCATATTTCCTCATCACATTTCTAACCTAGGAACTCCATACAGTACAAACCTTAAATGTTTCAAAGTTTGATAGTATATTTGCACTGTAACAACTCAAACTCCATTAAAGTTATCCAACTTTATTACATACATAGATAAGCGATCCACATTCCACTTACCAACATGTACACACTTCCAGCTATCTCTTCTGTGGCCGATCTCAGCTGCAAAGAGAAGGAACTTTTGTTGGACCATTTGTTTGAACCGTGTGACACCCTCAAACAACTTGTGGTACCCCAATTGACAAAGATATACAGCAGCTACAACGATCTGATTGAAGATGTTCGTCAGCAACTTCTACATCTGTTAGAACGTTCCGACGAGGACAATATGGCGAAAATCAACAAAATAGTCGGTGCACATCCGCGTTTGGGAGCCAAAAAAGTCGATTCTGCACATTCCCAGGCTGAGCAAAAGTCGCTACAGGCAGAATCAGCCGAGGAATCTCAACGACTACTACAATTCAATGAAGAATATGAAAAAACGTTCCCTGGTCTCATTTATGTGGTGTTTGTCAATGGACGATCTCGTAGCGTGATTATGGAGGATATGGAGAAGCGGATCAAGCGGGGCGATATCAACCAGGAAAGGAAGGAAGCATTCAATGCCATGTGCGATATTGCCAAGGATCGTGCCAAGAAGTTAGTTAACAGTTAGTTGGGGTATTTATACTATAGCTGAAGCGCAGCATACGTCAAGATTCGGTGACAGCCGAAAGACATATTCAAGATGCGGGTGCAGTTTAACAGATGTATTTGGGTAATGTAGAACTTAACAATCTTTAGTCAATGGCGCGCTTCACTGAATCACTGGAACTCTCAGCTTTGCCTCTGCAACCTCTACACTTTGGAAGCTGTAAAATATGCCAGTACACATACTACAGATCAACAATGTAATTGTCAAAAAGCTGCCTATTTAACCAGGAAGACGATCCATAAGTTCCAGTTGTTTGAAAATTAACCAGTTACGAGTTTTGCTTGGAATTTATCATGAGCGTCGTATTTTTACTAGAGACCATTTCAACAGCTTCCAGACTTGATACGCCTCCGCCCACGACTTTCTCGACACTTCCGCTCAAAGCACGTCGCCTGAAGGCAAATTTCGAAGCATGGACGAAACTCGGAAGCTGAAGTACATTCCACCTTTGGCAGACGCCCTTTCTCGCTCTTACGGCAAAGAGTGTGACCCACGACCTAAGGAGGTACCAGTCCTTTTGAGAAGCTCGATGCGGGCGAACGATTCGAGTATTGACTCTATTGGCGATGAACCGTCGATAACGACTTACGCTCCTGCTTCTCTACTCAATGTAAAAACAAAAAAGCAAAAAACACAACATACAGACACAGACACAAACACACGGAACCAATCATTCTCAATAATGAACTATTTGTGTCCCTGTAGATATCATTCCAAAGACCACAAAGAAGGCAAAGGTTAAAAGAAAGAGAGTGTCATCAGAAACCACCAATTCTAATACTTTGATGAGAATATATATCATCGATTTTCATGGATAAATCGGTCTATGAGTACAGATGATTTCGACAAGTAGGGTCGAATTGCCATTGATTTTACTCCAAATTTTCTTCTTGAGTTACTTATATCTATGCTACATTAATTCCAGTTCGTGCTGTGTTGTCTCCGTACTAAAATGTATTAGACAATGATTCTCTGAATCCAGCAATTGTTTACCTCTTGGTGCGGGGTTTGATAATGTGTTTGAAGATAAGTTGTTCTCTTATTTCTTTATCGTTTATCCTTCTTTTCGTCTTGTTTCTTTGGCGCTGCCTCTTTGTCCTCTTCTTGTTCTCGTTTGTCCCATGAATATATTTAATCCAGTTTTTTGCGTGAAGCATGACAGAAAGACCAGTCTTTCATCCGCCTTACACAACAGACTCCAGCTCTTACATTAAGAGCGTCAGTTGCGAAAAGCGGGTAATTTGTCGATATACAGACTCTTCAACCCACTAACAAGTTCTGACAATTCCGGAAACTGCATTCCTTCATGCACGGCTGCAACTTCCGGCATATACGACGAGTTCACAAATTGACGGTTGACGGTTGACGGTTGACGGCATTGTTCTCGTCGATTAAGTTGAACTCTTCCTCTTAAACCTGGGGTTGCACGTCGTTATGGTAAAGTCGTCGGATCGTGAGTGAGAATTGGAGATTAAGCCTGACAACTGAATGTCGTGACAACTGAACGGTGGTATTTGTTGTGCAACCGTTCTGAACTGTGCTATTTGTTGTGCAACCGTTCTTCCAATGTTCGTTTGTCAGTGATCAATACTAAGAAACTACAATGGCTATGCAACGCACGTCCTGGCACAGCATTCAAACCAACCTACTAATCTCTACTGGGCTTGATGGTTTCATTCATGTTGCTTGGTTGATCAGGCATGTTTTCATTGATTTGTGAAAATCTAGTTATCTCGCAACAAGTCCATTACTTGACTTGTCACTTCGAGCATTGGTAGGGTTTGCATCGACTGCTTGAGTGTGTTTCTTCGCTTTGATTGTTTTTGTGAATGTGTGTGACTAGGCTGATGGCGCTCATGTCTCTACCCGGTTATCTACTCAACTGATTTTCTTGTTGCTCAGTTCGCTCTGACTCCAAGTCGTACGTCATGGCTTGGAATGTTGACTTCTCCACCGGTAACTGCTGAGTCGTGCTGTTTCCTCAAGGCGTGCATTGTACTTCAGCGTATTCACCTTCAAGCAGAATCAGATCCTAGTGGCTGAGAATGAACCCAGATTGACGGTTACGTGAAACAAAGTGCCTAGAACCGCGAGAACCGCGAGAACCGCGAGATCATTTAGAGATACGCCATGTTCAGGGTCTCAATCTGAATCGTCCATTTATGGCCTTGCTAATGACTCGCAGACCTCAATGGAACCCTCGATTACGCAAACGAGCTTGCATCTCAACTTGACGAACTGCTGAGAAAGGAGAAGACATAGCCACATGACACCTAAGTGTAGTTTTGTCCTGTTGTGACCCACTATCCCTCGCCACTCCACAGACACTTTATACGACAAGGTGGTACTTCTCAAGCTCAAGAAATCTCTTCTTTGGGATGCAGGCTCGGCACTCGGCTCAGCCGCTGTAACACCCTCGGGATCTCGACGAGGGTCCTTTTCTGGCTCTGAATATCTCCGAGGAGCCATTTCCGATCGCGAGGCCAAAGCACACATCTGCCTCCCAGAGGATACCTCTTCTGAGGTCAGTTTTTGATGATTCCACCCAGTCCGAACCTTTTCGAATATCCCACCACAACCCCCAAAGCCCGGGTTTGACCATGAGACAGGTCCTGAGCTGAGCATCCCACTGCTTCTCAGTACAATGATCTCCTCTTCAGAGCAGCCTCTGGGGCCGGAAACCCGTATGACAAGCCGAAGCTCTGTGTACCAAAGAACTTGCTCGATAAATCCCTTCAACCTCTAGGCCGAAGTTATCGATCGCCTGAACACATTGGTAGACAGCTCGAGAAGGTACCACCCTCATAATCAACAAGATCTTCAATGGGCGTTCCATACACTGGCATGGACTCGGTAACACCAGGGGGAACTGTGTAGGAAGGACGGAGGAAGTGACTGGTTGCCCGTCCATGGAAATTGAAGGAGCGATACCGGAAGAAGAAGACACCACTCGGGAGCCTACAGTTGGAGGAGGCAGAACTGGGGCAGCAGCAGTTGTGGAACACGAAACTTGTCTGTTGGATGGAGCAAAGGGAGTAGGACCCTTTGGAGGAGAAGCCTTAAAAGTAGATGCCTTGGCTTTGGATTTATATTGGACAACATCTCGATCGAGTTTTTGTTTTCTTGGCACCGCCATGATGGCATCGAAAAAGTCCTTCTCGTTATCGATCAGAGCAGCGTTTTCCCGCACTGTAGTAGGAGATACCACAAAACCATTGTTAAGAGCCAGGGTTCCACACACATTGGCAAACTTCTGGAATTGCAATGACATACCACTATCACATTCAAAAATGAGATCTCTGAGCTCCTTGGCGGCCTCAGGACGTCTAATTCGAATCAACTCCTGACGGGCTCTTTGTGCAGCAGAAACCTTTTGCTGGTAATCCTGATCAGCTGCCTGTACTTTCCGTTGTAGCCCGTTCGAGCTCTTTCCAAGTCGTCATACAAAGACTCGTACTTTGTCTTGGCCTTTTCAGCGGCCTGTTCCAGATCCACAAGGTTCTTCGCGTGTCTCAAATGCGTCTCCTTGACCTGTTTTCGGGTCTTCTCTGTGGCCCGTGCCAACTCAGAAAGCTCGTCATGCATGGTGTTGAGTTTTCTCTCGTTCTCCAAATGGCATATGGCGACACTAGGGTCGAAGTTAAAGATACGACCAGCAATGCGGGATTTGCCAGGTTACCAAGCGTGACTACCACTACAAATCATTCACAAGTGTCATCTAAGGCTCTCAGCAACAACCAACGTGTTGCTGTAGACTGGGCGTTCATCAGCGTTTTCTGGATTTACTGCTATTTCCCTGCTGAAAGTACCTCAGCTGCCGAGTTTCGTCGGTGCCCTTTTGAATCTGACGATCCTCTGGCGTTTGCCGGGACTGGAACCTTGGTGATCAAGTCACCAGCGTAGACAGTCGTGGAGAATGCCATGAAGCCGTTCTTAAGCAAGAGAACCTATTCTGGTGACCGCTTAAGCAAAGTCCGAAACTGACACCCTCATTTCCAGAATTTATGAAATCCACCTTTGTTCAGCCTCAGCCGAAAATCTTCGTCGTCGTCCAATAACTACCCCAATTCCATTGAGAAACGACTCGAGTCTAGTGGCCTGTCGCCGATTAAGAAATGCAACGTCAATGAGAAGTCGGACGGACAATCAAAGGGCGGAATTTATGCATTTGTGTTCCACACCTTTTCGAAAACCACCCCCAAGTCTCGTCACACATCCAACATGTCTGGAACTCTGCTGAAAAAGCGAAGAAAGAAGCTACAGGGCTACACCAGACGATATTTTGTCTTGGATCTGAAATCGGCTATTCTTAATTACTACACCGATCCCAAATCAAACTCGTTGAGGCCTCTCCACCTCTGAGAAAAGCAGAAAAGGTAAAGGAGGTACCCCAGTAGAAGAACCCTTTCCTCAAACTCGGGTAGACTGACCAGATGTCACCAAGGATATAAACAGCAGACTTGCAGCACTCTCTCTTGGGTTTTCTTCAGTTGTCTCAAACAATGACGCAGGTGTTACGACCCGACAACCTTCCTTCAATCCATTGCGTCGGATTTGGATTTCAAACTACTACTCCCTGCTCGAGTTGCCTCCAACACCAGAAACCAGTCCACTGTTTGCTTGCAATTCAGAACGGCCCTTGCACAGGTTCGACTCCCTACCCCCGATCTCTCTTCGCTGACACCTACAGCAAGAACTCCCAGGAAAAACGGCACCTTCCAGTTCACCTTAAGTAAAATGGCACCTTCCAATTCACGAACGTCATATTTTATTTATTGCATCACGACTCGTGACTCACGACTTGCGACTAGCATTCACATCCCCTGGAATCTCTCCACACCATAAATGAATAATATTTATTTATATTATTGCATAGAATCGGTGCATTTATCGTAGCCGTTCTTGAATTACTAAAATAACAAACAGCTACTTTAATTAGAGGAGAGAGAGAGGAGGAAGACAAATTTTTCGACAGCCTTGCATTGTTACTGTCTGGAGTAAAACAATCTAGACTTTGCTGAAGAGTCTGCATGGCCCAGATCTCTCGCTGGGCAGAAAAAAGATGAATCATGTGCAGTCGCAGCTTTTGTATCATGTTCACCTCCTATGCTGCCTCTTTGGCTTCTCTTCGAGTGTTTCCCAGCCGCCAATTGAGGTATCTACACAATTTGTTTATAATGTACGACTTGCCTCTTGCGGGAAGACCCACCATGACTACATCTCTGGAGCTGATGATTCCATCGGGTGACACTTTTGAGCGTGTTTGTGCAGGATCGAGAGTCGTGGCCCGTGGCTTACGTTTGTGTCCCGTATAATCTGGAATGTGTAGAGTCGACGAGTTTTCTGAGCTACTTGGAGAAGCACAGAGCGCTTGGTCAAGGCCTTGGAACGGCTGAGGAGAACCCTGACGGTGTCGTTTTCGTTGATGATGACGAAGAGGAAGACGATGATGAAGAGACTCAAATTACACCAGGTGATCTTGACTCAGATTATTCTACCGATGACTAGTACCCTTTCATGTTGCCATTACTGGCTCAGGTTCTAAACTCAAATGTCAGGACGCTACTGGCGATACTCCTTTTGTCACGACGCTACTGGCGATACTCCTTTTGTCACGACGGTTACAACTTCAATTCGGCTATGGACAACGCTTTATGGATCGCGGCGGACGAGCCTGTGCGCAGCGGCTCTGAACGTTGCACTAAGGAATACGGATATGGCGCGACGCGAAATCGTGTTTGATGCTACGAAATATTTGTCACCGTCCTCCCCATGTGACGAAAGTAAATGGACCTGCCACGTCTTCCTCTTCCCCAACGTACGACCTTGCCTTGACGTGGCCGAGGTGCACACAAACTGGTACGTAAGAACGTGCACAGCAGCGATCTGAAACGGCATCTCTAGTTTCGGCCTTGGGGCTCGGTTACACATCACTTGTTGGGAAAGGGTGTTCCAGTAGTAGCCATATTACCAGGGAATGTGGGCTGAGACAATACATTGAGCACTACTACAATACACTGAGCACTACTAGAATACACTGAGCACTACTAGATATTTATCACTTACGAGGTGATGATATATTTAATAGAATCAATCTACCTCGAATGATTACCTTTAACACATATTTATGTTGTAGTTAATAGAAAAAGGACGCTTTTTTCATATCTTGAAGTCTTGCATTCTCAGGTTCCATTACTTGAGTAACATACACCCAGAGAGTATTCCCTGAGCCCGCAACTACGGCATTTAATTATGTGACGTTTCTTTTCTTTGTTTCATGTTTATCATCTCATCAGCTCTTTGAGAACTAGTAATTGAGTGTCAAAGAGATGGGTAACTGGGTCACGCACGTGACGTGCCACCACCAAACTCCAGTTAGTCCTATCACAGGTTAGCAATACTTCAAAAGAAAAAGCTGACTGGATCTCTGGCATGCCAGTTAAGCAATTGTTTCGAACTGGTCAGTAGCCATAGAACCCTCGGTGGATCGAGAACGAGCCACGGGTGTCATGACAATCATGCTAGAAGTTGCCGTGTCATGACAACCATGCTAGAAGTTGCCGTGTCAGCCCAGCTCGCCTCGAGATCCTGGCTCGAAGAAGTGATGTAATTCACAAGTGAAGGCGACATTCTATCGCACTTGTGGAAATGTCTCTCTTTCACATAATTCCTTGTAGCAGCGTTAATTCATTGACTTGTGAAAAAGACCAAGGCATTAACACAAGGTCTACTCCATTTGAAGGCGAGTTGAATGAGGAAGATTTTTAAGCTAATTCAGCAGTCTGTAAGCATATCACTTAAGTCCACGGTAGTCAAGAGAATGAGAAATCACCAGAAACGTAGATGACCGAAAGGTCATGGACATATCCGATAATTCTGATTTCATTCATCTACCAATCAAGATAATCATTCAATATAAATAATCAATAGGAAGTAATCCCTTGGTTGCAAGGACGGTTGTCCGCATGTGAAAGGTCAGCGTTAATCGCACAAGAAGTGGACATAGTCACAGTCAATAGCCATGCCAAAAGAGAAAATGGCCCACAATATCATATCAAATAAAGAGGTAGGGGAAATATACTCCTGGGTGACTGTGATAACGTGCTGTGACGCCAGAAGGAGTGCCTACCAATATGGAATTGCGTGTCGAGAGATCTGATAGTCATTTTTCATGCGCAGGGTTGAGGTACGAGCTTGGCTGGTCAACCGGTCCCTGATGTCCCACACATGCGAACGAGAAAGACCCCCATGTTGTTCAGAATACTTCACGGGAACAACTTCAGTCCCCTGAGTTCGTTATTGACGCCTTCCAAGCAGCTTCTCGAAACAACATTCTCAGAGCTACAGAGTAATTCAATAAGCTCACCCAATCTCTTAGCCCAGACCAAGCCGTTGAAGAACTTTTTAGTGCTAGATTTGCTTGTGCAAAAATTCACATCTTAATGCTTCTTTCTATAACCGCATCTCAAGTGCAACCAGAGATGAACACATTTACGACCTTCAGCTCATTGTACAAGCCGACAGAAGTCAAGGTAGTCAAGAAGGAATGAGGAATCACCGGTAACGAAGATGACCGTAAAGGTCACGAACGAATCCCAGTGGCCAAGAGATTCGAGGTTGTGGGTATCCTGAAGGAATTATGACGAATGGGATTTTTCAAACAATAGTATGATAACACCATATCATATGGTCAAAATATTGATTACAAGGAATTTGTTTGCCTTTCCTGGATTGTAAAGATTTTCCTCTGTGAAATCCATTGTAGACGACTTTTGTATGCGACGGGGTATTGTAAGTAGTAGAGTAGCCTTGTTGTTACGATCTATTGAGATTAAGCCTTTGCTGTTTAGATTGGGGGGGATGTAGTTGTTGATGCAATCAGGTGATTTCGGGGTTGGGGGTTGTTGCTTGTTAAGCGATTGTTTTACCATTTTTTAGTGCTTTTTTAAAAATCCATAAAAATAGTAAAAAATATTTTGAAAATCACAAAGCACGTAAAACGTCTCAGCCATGCTAACTGACAACACAAGTGTCAGCCTTACGAGCCCCGCACTTTTGTGACAGTTCCATAATTTCCACGGCCCAATTATCCCGCAGTTACGCACCCGTGAATGAGCTGCCTTACTGAAAGACAAGTTCTGACACGGTAACTTCTAGAATGATTGTCATAAGGCGCCATGCCTCTGTACCACTCCACTGCCATTCTCGGATGTCTGCCCTGTCTTAACCGTGGAGCTGCTTATGCTCCTGGCCGAAAGTTCTCCCCACTTCTGGACTCAGGCTAAGCTCAAAAACGATACCTCATCTAGTACGACGGAGAAACCTGCAGATACCTCTTCAATGCTCCTCGGAGAAACCTGCCGATACCTCATCAATGCTCCTCGGAGAAACCTGCCGATACCTCATCAATGCTCCTCGGTGAAACCTGCCGATACCTCATCAATGCTCCTCGGAGAAACCTGTCGATACCTCTTCAATGCTCCTCGGAGAAACCTGCCGATACCTCTTCAATGCTCCTCGGAGAAACCTGTCGATACCTCATCAATGCTCCTACGCGCGAAGTTGTCTGAGGAGGGGCTGGCATCTTGATGTCTTGGCAAAGAACCAAATGATAAATGTAGTCGAAGCACAGACCTATAATTTTGTAAAGTGAATATTCTTCGGGGACGGCATTACCAGAGTGGAATGAAGATACCAGCTAAAGAATCTCAACCTTTCAGTATAGAATGCAGACACCAATCTAGGTGAACAACGGCATCTATACACTATCAGATCAATTGAGGGTACAGCGTAGTCTATGGTGTGACAGATTCTTGAGAACGAGATGTTTGGTTTCGTTGACCGTTGACCGTTTGTTACTTCTGGAAAGTACGATAAGGATATCTCGTCGGTGAGATAGAACGAATTTCGCCTGGAGGTCTCTGTGAAATCACTAGCTGGGATATGGCCACGCCGCGTATCGATTATAGCTTTCGCAAAAGACCATGTTCCTAAGCCAAGGATAAGACAATTAATGTCTTCTGGTAAAGGCTTTGATACTTGTGTACAGTCCGAGAAGGGCACCATCGTCTTTACCTCAGGAGTCGACAATGACATAACCAGGAGTCGACAATGACATAACCAGGAGTCGACAATGACATAGCCAGGAGTCGGCAATGACATAACCAGGGGTCGACGATGACATAACCAGGGGTCGACAATGATATCTAATAGGACAAGATTCATGAGGTGGTGATACAGCTTTCGCCAAGGCATATCCTATGGCTAGTATTAGGCAGACATCGCTGGTAATACGTAGTCGGAGAAGCACTATTGTAGAGAAGCGTACAAATGATTAAGTACGACTTTTTGAGTCTCTCGATCCCGCAGAAAGCAAAGACTCTTATGGAGCGTATAGAAGCAACCATCCCATCTGTACGTCACCTGCACTTTACTTATGGGACAATCTGTGTACGTCAGCAGCGATGAATACCAAGAACGATAAACTGTGGAACCGTCCGGAAATACGAACGCTAGTATTTTAACGGACAAGTTGTGTCAGCATATGATGGTAGTCGTAATCGATCGTCGAAGTGTTCCACGGAGGAGGCAGCGACGAAGTGAGCGGTTAAACGGAGGAGGCAGCGACGAAGTGAGCGGTTAAACGGTGGAGACAGCGACGAAGTGAGCGGTTAAACGGAGGAGACAGCGACTTGTACGGCGTCATGTCTGGCAATAATCCTCACACAGGTAGCGTCGTCAGCGACAGGGAACCAGACAGGTTTCTTGTCCCATCGTACAATACTGCAAGCTCATGTATTGTCCGGACCTGATGTCACCATGTCATGGAGTTTGAATCTCTCGGGCTCTGAATACGAAGTATAAGATAAAGTAATGTGGCCTTATGCTAGAAGTTACCGTGTCAAACGTTTGTAACGTTCCTGAGATGTTCTGAATGTACTTCTACAATGAAGAAAGAAACATCGGAAGCTCACCAAAGCATCATCTTGACACCCTTTAAAAAAGTCGTCCGCGACTAGAATGAGTTGGCTACCGAATTTAATGGTGCAGGCATGTTATATTCTTGGTACTATATAGATTAGTCAGTGTACTGGGTAAACTTGTCGACGATATCGGCATCGAGCTGGTCAAACTCCTTGTTGAGAGCTTCCTGACCAAGAGAAGGCTCGAAGAACTTGGCGGACGAAACCTTGTGCTTGATGTCGGCAGTCTTCTCCGCCAGCTTGGACCAGGACGCGCCGTTGGAAACCGCTCGCTGGGCCTCGTCGTGGTAGGTCACAAACGACTTCATCATGGCTGCGGTCTTCCAGATGGGGCAGAACGCATCATAGGTGGAGTAACCGTTCTGCTGGAGGAAATCTTCCTTAAGAAGAGTGGCCACATCCAGAGTCACCTTATCGGTATCGGAGAGCGACGACTTTCCGACCAGCTGCACCACCGTCTCGAGCTCCTCGGCGTTGGTGAGAATCTCCTTGATCTTATCTCGGTTCTGAGCAAAAGTCTCAAAGTTGTCGTTGTAGTACTTGTCGAGCACAGTGGTGTACTTAGAGTAGGACACGGCGGTGTTGACGGAGGGGAAGTGCTTTCGCTGGGCCAGTTTCTTGTCCAGACCCCAGAACACCTGGGTGATACCAAGAGTGGCAGTGGTGACGGGATCGGAGAAATCTCCACCGGGAGGCGAAACCGCAGCAACAATGGAAACGGATCCCTCTCGGTTGGGGCCACCCAGGCTGGTGGCTTTGCCGGCTCGCTCGTAGAAAGACGCCAGCTTGGCTCCCAGGTAGGCAGGGAAACCCTGGTCGGCGGGCATTTCTCCAAGACGACCGGAAATTTCTCGCAGAGCCTCGGCCCATCGTGAAGAAGAATCGGCAATCATAGCCACGTCCTTACCCTGGTCTCGGAAGTACTCGGCAATGGTGATACCGGTGTAGATGGAGGCTTCTCGAGCAGCGACGGGCATGTTGGAGGTGTTGGCGACAAGGGTGGTTCGCTTCATGATAGGCTCCTCTCTGCCGTCAATCTCGACGTTGAGCTCGGGGAACTCCAGAAGAACCTCGGCCATCTCGTTTCCTCGTTCTCCACATCCAACGTAGATAATGATATCGGAGTTGGAGTACTTGGACAGCGACTGGGAAATAACGGTCTTTCCACAGCCGAAAGCACCGGGGATACAGGTGGTACCTCCCTGGACAATGGGGAACAGGGCATCGAGGACTCGCTGACCAGTCAGAAGAGGATAGTTAGCGGTAAGTCGCTCGTTAACAGGTCGAGGCACTCGAACGGGCCACTTCTGAAGCATTCGGTACTTGGTTCGCTTGCCCTCAAACTCCACCTCCAGAATATCGTCCACCACGGTGTAGTCACCCTTGGGGGCGATCCAGGTGACGGTTCCTCGGGCTCGAGGGGGCAGCATGATTTTGTGGTCGGACAGCAACGAGTTCTCAAACACAGAGCCGTAAATGTCGCCACCAGCAATATGGTCGCCCACCTTGATTGCTCCAGGAGTAAACGCATACTTCTTGTCTCGATTGAGAGCAGGAGCATCAATTCCTCGAGGAATGTATATACTGTCCGACTTCTCCTGAATGGCCTTAAGAGGACGCTGGATACCGTCATAAATGGTCTCCATCAAGCCAGGGCCCAGCTCCACAGAAAGAGGCTCTCCAGTTCGAGTCACGGGGTCTCCAACCGTCACACCAGCAGTCTCCTCGTAGACCTGGATGGTGGCTTTGTCGCCCTCAATTCGAATCACCTCTCCAACAAGATTGTCGTGGCCTACTTTGACCAGCTCGTACATGGCACATCCAATCATGTTCTCGGCGATGACTACGGGGCCAGACACAGAGTAGATAGCACCCTGCTGGGGCTTGTCGTCGAGCGAAAGCGACTTGAGGTTTTTGGTAGTCTTTTCCGTCTGTGTTAGTTAAAGGGGGGCTTGGTAATTGCGTCTTCAGTACTCACCATTGTTGTTGATGTAGAGAGTGACGTTGTGCGTGGTCATGTATGTGGTTCGTGGGTTAGGGTTTGCAACCGTGCAGGGGAGCTGCGAGGAATGAGTAGTAGGCGCTACAACCTGCGAGTTGGAGTAACCAATGGACAACCTCGAGTTGTGAGTAACCGCTGGACAACCTGCGAGTTGTGAGTAACCAATGGACAACCTCGAGTTGTGAGTAACCGCTGGACAACCTGCGAGTTGAGCTCTAGGGTAAGATGGAACGTGACTGGGTTAGAGCAACAGATAGGTACAAACAGATAGGTGCAAACAGAGTGGTTAGGAGTGAGTAGTGGTGTGTGAGCTGTGGGAGTGAGTTGTGATATGAGGAAGCTCGGAAGCGATGGAGTCACAAGCGGGTTGTGGCGTGCGGACTGTGATGAGTTGTGAGGTACGAGCAGCGAGTAAGTTGTGAGCTGTGGTGTGAGAGATGTGAGGAGCAACTGGGTTAGAGATTTATGATGTGGGTAAGTTGTGACTTAAAAACGGTGGGTGAGTTACAGGCTGTGAGTTGTGGCCACAAACGGTGAGTTGTGATCACAATCAATGAGTTGTGGCCACAAACAGTGAGTCGTGGCTGCAACCAGTGCGCAGTGACTTACAAACTGAGCCATGAGTTACAAACGGAGAGTTGTGATTGCGAACGGTGCACTGGCTACAAACAGTGCATTGTGAGTTACCTGAGCTGAGTTAGGTGTCTGTGAAGAAGTGGCTGCTCAAAAAGAAATTGGGATGCGACTTGTGAGGCATGGGCAGGTCAGAAGCGATGAGCAGATCGAGAACGACAAGAGACCTGAGATCTAGCTAACAGAAATGTCTGAATTCGATCGATAATCGTCTTCAACGCCAGTGTTTGTACCCAGCCTCACAACCTCAAGAGATACAACGTCCACAATCAGTTCTCAGTTTTAGAATGTCTAGTAGGCACAAGAAATCGAATCGACACAATTCGGTATGTCCTTAGCTCTCAGGCCGCCCTCGATCACACTGGACGAGTTCAGAAAATCCAAAACCCTCTGGCTGAATTCCGGGTCATCGCAGATACTGACTACGTTGTCTGATGAGATGACCTGCAATTCCAAGTAATAATTTGCGGTTTCTCTGACGCAGAAACTCGGTAGTACTGAAACAATATGATGGTAAGTCGTGACTCCAACGGATCAGCGATGGTGATGAGGGCTGTGAATGCTTTTACCTCGTTCTCTATGACGCTAACCTTGCATCGGGTACGCCCACTGGGTCCCAGCTCTCTTTCAAATAAAACGCTGGGATGTAGGTGACACCGCTGCTGCAACAGACAGTGCAATAACCCTTGCTACAGGAATCGACTTTATCCAATACTTTCACTTCTTCACTGATCGGTTTCTTCATCACGGACTAACTGGGTGCCTAAGTTTTGAGCGTTGAGTTATTCGCACCATTCAATACGGAAACCCTAGCTCAATACGCCCTTGGAAGTAGCAGTTATCTGGGCTATCCAGGGCCGACGTTACAAGGTGCAATGCCACAATGCCGTATTCTAGGTGGCATTTGGGTCTCACGTCTCACATGGCAGTATTCAGCTCAATGGGACAGTTGCTACCAACAACACAGCAGTGCAGTTAACGCTTAGGGAGAAAGTTTCTCATTCCCACTTGATGCTCACGACTCATCCAGCCACCAAGATACTGCTCGTCGTCAAGATACAGCCCGCCACCAAGATACAGCTCGTCGCCAAGATACAGCCTATGTCTGCTCGGACTTATGAAGACAGCTGATGGTGTAATTCTCCACCCCCTTCCTTGAAACGACCCAAACGATCCTCTCAACTGGCCGATCTGGAATCGTGGCATTGTCCTGCTTTTTATCGGTTTCCATTCGTTCATGTCAGTTGGACAATCCCCATTATGTCCAAGGAGTTTGATATTAGCCTCAACACTCCTACCTTGTGCTGTCGATTGCTGTTGAAATAGCCATTTTGGCATTTACAGCTGTGGTAAAAGAATGATCTACTTAATTTCTTGTTTGATCTTTTTTATGGGGTGGGGTGACCATCACTCACCCATTGACTGAGCGGTATTACACAACTGTCGCTTCGAATATCCCACGGATCTGCCATGTCATTGATAGCCAAAACTTTTTGTGGCCGTGAATTTCAGTAGCCCCAACGTCTCCCTGAAAGAAGTTTCACAAACAAACCGCCACTGAATATGACATTTCCAACGCCTATTGTGTTCGCAGTTTCCTGTAGCTTGTTGGAAGCAGACGGAGAATGTTTCTCACAGTGACACCACAAATCAGCGCTAAAGCAAGTATTCGGTCAGCTGATCATGATTCTGCAGAGCACTGGTTTGTTGGTTTCAGAAACATTTGTCGGCATACGCAGCTTTTGCCGACATCTCAGGTTAACACTCTGTTGAATAGCCAAGTTTTTGGTCTTATTACCGCTGGTGACACACGACAATCAAATAATGGTTTGCTTCAAGTTTGAGATGAAACAAAAAACATACTGGAAAAGATTACAGCACCTAGGATTCTCGTATGGTCTCCCACTACAATACTAACTAGGCTCTCTGGTGCTTGACTATGGCTGATCGGACGGGAAGCCGTATTTTCACCAGGATATGGCCGTAACCAAACTGCGCCGACCCGGAATCGAACCGGGGGCCCATCGATGGCAACGATGGATTTTACCACTAAACCATCGGCGCTTGATGTAATGTAAGAGTTCGCCTTGGTGTACTCTTACTAGTTGGACCGGGCTCCGGCCGGTCCTACGTAATTGCACCTTCCAGGTGACTTCAGACTTAGGTATGAACGTATCTATTAGACTAACTTAACAAGGGCCTTATATACTTATCCATGACCGTTCTGGAATGTTCTCCTATCTTGCATAACCTTACATCACATGTGGTGTTCTGCAAGAACACCTATCATCTAGAACCTTCGGTAATCTCTGTAAAGTATTCCGTAAGAGATTTCCATCTCTTACACTCTCCCCCCTTTAAGAGTCGTCCTCGACGATTCTCGCAAGGCGAAGAGACCAAGTAAGATCTTGACTCAAACTTCAGAGAGTCTTCGATGTATCTTCATATCGTAGTCACCATTCCTGAGGTTGTAAACGTTTCCAGATATAAGGACACATAATCGAAAGCTCATAGTCATTCTTCATTGGCGACTTACTCCAAAATTTCTTAACCGTGCTTTTCAACTTCGTCGTAACTTCGAATCTCATCGTGACACCCATACGCGACCTTCTTCACATCAATCACCTTTCTCCCCCCTTTGAAAAAAAATCTGGCCGTAACACATTATCATCGTTTAACCCGAAGTGTCCAAAGCCGCTATCCTCTTAACCACTGATTCTCTCGTCAGTTACTGTTCATTGCTGGGCTCCTGCCAGGGTACTTCCAGTACATATACTCATTCTTAGCGGACCACTTCCGATGACCTTGTTACGTCCATCTTCTTTATGGATGTGTACCAATCCACTTCACTTCATCTCCAAACCCTAGGAGGGGAGACGGTCAAGCCTGTTCTCTTGTATCACTTTTCAGGTTGGTACTCGCTCGCTATCGCTCGCTCATACACACCTGTCTCATCTCTCGTTCTCGACTTCATCCGTGAGCTCTCCAACACGTTCTTCCCTCTACCATCATCCTTACGTGAACCTGAACACCAAGTCTCCACTCGCAGCATCCGTTAGATCTCGGTAGCCTCAAGGTAGGGACTCCATATCATCGTCCACAACATCTCGAGTCGTTCCAACACATCGGCTTCCGGTCATGACTTTCCTTACATCTCAGTAGTAGTCGATCACTATCACCTTTGCATCGTTCACACTCTTCCTCTTCCTCACAGGGTTGCTAGGTCATGACACCTTACATCTCAGTAATCACCACACTAGGTTCCTCGTGACATAGTACGCTTATCCGCTGCCGTCAGAGTACACTGCCATTCCATTACATTCCATGGCATGTCCTCTTCCTTCTTCCACGGGGAGGGCCACTGCACATCGCACACTCTGTGCCACTGTCCCTATACATGGCGTCCCTCGCCATGCCCACCGGGTACCTCCTGTACACCCTCTCCCCCCTTTAAACAAGTCGTCCGCGACTTGGGTTTCAAATGAGCGTTCCATGACTGACGTGATTATTTTTTTGTTTTTTTTTTTTTTTTTTTAACTAGTAAAAAAAATAGTGATATCTGTCTCCAAGACAACCAAGAATCTTCATGTGGAATCCTCAACACACTCATCCTGTAATATCAAAAGAAGCGAACACAAGGTCTTCTCAGAACCTTGGGGATCCCTCGATGGATCCTACCCGGGTGCTGCCACCAAACACCTCTGCGGAAAAAACAAATCAAATAAATCATCGAAACAAATCAAAACAATCAGTATCGTTGGTGTGCCGCATCACACAGCCGTGGCATCTCAATTCTCAATCCTCACTGGATTATACCCAGGTGCTGCCACCAGACACCTCCGCGGAAAAACAAATCAAACAAATCATTGAAACAAAACAAAACAATCAATATCGTTGGTGTGCCGCATCACACTGCCGTGGCATCTCAATTCTCGTAACCTTTCTTCCCGGTGCTGCTTTTCCTGCACCGTATTAACTCTTTCTTCCCCGGTACTGACTCCTAGTACCGTACTGTCGATTCTTTCTTTCTCATATAACAATAAACAAAAACATATCATGACAAAAAAAACTTTCCAAGGTCTTTCCCTGACTAAGGCCAATGGCAACCTCCTGCCAATTCCGACTGAGCGCATGACAACGACGAATTTCATGCACTACCACACCTTCCTCCAAAGAATATTTCGGTAAACAAGACATTGACTCTCTTTTGTGTACCTCGTACTCTCTCGTCGCATTGACCACAGTACTCTCTTCTGTAACTTCGGAATCCGCTTCCAACCCGTTGGTCGTTTCAGAGTTTCGCTCGTCCTAGTGATGACCTGCCGTATACGTAATCTCCACAGTACTACCCCCCAACAATATGGTAGCTTCGCCTGGATTTTCACTCCTAGTCAGAGACACCACCGTATACATATCCCTACGAGAAACACCAAACAATAGCAATATTGACGTATCAAGAGTCCAACTGAGAGTCTTTTCTCCTCCTCTGAAAAAAAAGAAATCTTGTTAAGTCACCTGGACGTTCAACAGGGCTCATGACAAAACAAAGACGACGAGCCACTAGACGTAATCTAGCGCCGCTACCAAATGTAAGAGTTCGCCTTGGTGTACTCTTACTAGTTGGACCGGGCTCCGGCCGGTCCTACGTAATTGCACCTTCCAGGTGACTTCAGACTTAGGTATGAACGTATCTATTAGACTAACTTAACAAGGGCCTTATATACTTATCCATGACCGTTCTGGAATGTTCTCCTATCTTGCATAACCTTACATCACATGTGGTGTTCTGCAAGAACACCTATCATCTAGAACCTTCGGTAATCTCTGTAAAGTATTCCGTAAGAGATTTCCATCTCTTACATGTAAACAATTGCCCAAAAATTGATGCCATCAGTGTGGTGCTTATGTAAGCAAAACAAAAAAGTTCTTTAACAGACTGACGGTATTACATTTTCTGCAAATGTCCTACGGAATCCAGAACATCTATTTGATTACTAAGCCTTCACCTACTACTTGCCCGTCATAGGCATACTGTTTTTCTGTGGATCTTGGTAACTTTGATGGCCTATTTGCACCAAATAAAGATCCATGATTCTTGAATGTTCCGCCATATTGTCGATCTGCTTGGCTGGTTGACAATCTTCTGAGCTTCCGTTTGGCAAGTTATAAGAGCTTCTGAAACTGGCACAATTGCCAGAAAGATCAAGAAGCCAGGTGGTAATAGAAAAATCTCTCAGATATTTCCAGGATCATTGCGGAACTGGATTTTGAAATGATGACACATATATGATTCACCAGCCTTGCACTCCGATAAATACATTATGGTAAGTCCAAGCGGCCATTTCGAAAGTTCACGAATACAATCATTGATGTTGTTGAAGTGGTTGAACGTTTTGGAGCTACCGTCCTTCGATACAGAAATAAGGCTTGTCGACTGATAGCCCGAGTCAGAAGAATACTGAAGCCTCAAGTATTTGTTGCTGGGCAAATATGGAACATTTCGGAACAATGGACTAGAAATGAGAATACAGTTGGACTTACAGATCATATTACGTCGGTTCATACTCTGACCAAGTGGTTCGTGCGGTTTATACGCGCATCGATAATTCCCCCATTACGCCACATGCGTTTTTCATCTTAGTCTATGTTTTGTCAACATTCCCAAAACTCGAATCTGTGTAAAGAGTATAAACAGAAACCGTTTCTCCATTATATGAAACGTCCATTCAGCAAATTTCTCGTTCCACGCTGCTCGGTTACGTTTTTGCTCAGGATATGCCAAAGAATATTCGCTTGTTGACGTTTCTGATCCTCTGAGACAATGGAATTCAATTATCATATCCAGGTAAGACATACATTCTTTTCTTTAACTTAAGAGAGGCGAGGAGACAGTAATCCGTGCTTCAGGCTTGTCATGCGGCGCTTTCGATAATGCACGTTTTAAAGTTATCTCATTGCGGTCGTGGCGAAGCTGTTTGTGGCGAAGCTGAACCTTCTGCTCATGCGGCTATCACCGAAATGCTTTGTAAACTGGCTCGGATGGGTCAGTGACAGACACCGCCAACACAACAGAGGTTAGTTAACAACAATGCCGACACGTGACCTAAACCTCACTTACGGTGTCGCCTCAATGTCTATAAACAGCTTTAGTCAGATAACGTTTCATTATTGTGGTCCCAATTTTGCCACCAAAGTTTAATTGAATTACGCTCAAACCTTATCGAACATGCAGCACATTGTATCGGTGCATATAAACTGCCGTACCCCCACTATTGTCCTCACAAACATAATGGTATTCAAGCCGCCAGAGGAACAAGGATCTGTACAGACAATCAAACTGGAGCCACGCGCTCTGGGGGAGAAAATGTCCACGAAATTCCACTTTGAATCTGTCGCCAAGATGATGGTGGCTGGAAACTCCAGTGGCGCGTTCATGTACGCCAATTACAAGGGAAGACACGATTTGTGGAAAAAAATGCTCGGCGACTCTCAATTTGATTTTGCTGGACCCACACTGGATGTGGCGTCTGGCTCGGGTGTGTCGTTCATGCAGGTGTGTGCAAAGAAACGGGCGTACGAGACTGAAAACAAAGAAACGCCCGTGTGTAAAGCATACGCAATTGATTACTACTCACGAGATAAAGAACGCAAATCTCGGCTCAAGAAAATCATCAATAATATCCGTTGTGAGGATTACGTGGATCTTGTGACTCTCAACTCCGCCAACTTGACACTATTACCATACAAAACCGACACTTTTACGTTAGTCACTTGTTCCTGGGCTATTAGAAGCTACGATAAAGTCACGCAGAAGCAAATTTTACGGGAAATGGCCCGAGTGTGTAAACCTGGCGGTTTTATTCTTATCACAGAGCTGAGACCCTCGTCAAAAGGACCATTGGAGCAATGGATCCGGGAAATGGGATGGGTGGATGCCAACAAGAAGTTATCCGGTCCCTCAGGATGGTTTGGGTACTGGGCTACGGAGATGTTCAGATTTCAAAAACCTTACCCGCAAGAATACTTTGACGATGATGACGGTAAATCAATTTCTGGACATTCCAGACGTACCTCGATCGCAGACTCTACAATTCCTCCAAGTCTCACTTATACAGATACAGGATCGTCGATTTTCGATTCTGACGGTGTTTACACCGATAGTGATTGTGATACTATTCAGGTTTCCATTCGGTGACGCCCCGGTATCATTAGCCGATCCCGAATAACGTGTATGAGGAAGTGGATATCCTCGAATGATTGGATTACTGGTAATGCTGGCAATGCTTTGTTCTCTGAACGTGGGAATACCTAGCTTCATCGATACCTTTTCATATTTATGTTAAGTCAATTGTGAAGGCGGCAAATAATATTCTTGAAAATATAGGATTAACGGGATTGTGGGGTTGATTATCAAAGGCATAATCGAGAAACCCTAAGTCCTGCTGTAAGATACTGTGACACCTTCTCTACAGTACGCGACTCGATTAGAGTTAAGCTTATCATAACTAGATTAAACTTCAAGGTGCTTCTGATAAGATTAAACTTTGTGTAATGTTAAAGCTGAATATGGTAATTGCAAAGTGGTTTCTTCTAGCAATAATCTCTGGACATGCATGTTGTGAACAATGCAATTGTATTTATACCAAGCAGAGTGTTACTGTGTTGAAATTCGCGCTTGACTATTGATAAGCGGATGCTGGTCTTGGCAACAGAAACATTGTCAGTCTGGTATACTGCATCGTCAGCATCAAGTCACATGGGCTCTCTAACCAGGCAAGTATTTGCACAAGATAATGGAAACACAATTGTTTTTCCTTGCAGTATGGACTACAAGATCCAACAGACAGCCTTCAGACATTTAGAATAGGTATCTATAGTATCTTTAGCTCTCTGAATGAGAGTTTGTGTCACCAAGGACTGTGGTTTTCTTAGGTCGAGAGCCAATAGAAAGAATGGAATTTCCTTATCTGTAGCTATAGTGTGAGTTCACGTTATCACCGTGGAATCGCTTAGGTTGCAAAGTGAGTTTCACATGCCTCGCTTTTGACACAAAGTTGCAGTTGCCGTAATAGCTTATTCTTGCATTCTCATCTCAGACACAAAGTAAATGGGGCTATAGTGTTACACAAAGTATGTGATATGTAGTATTTAAACTGAGGTTGCCCACAAAAACACTTACACTCTACTTCATCATGCTGAAACTCTTTGTTCGTACTCCTTCAACACGCATGACAAAATTTGTGGGACTTTCACAACATCAGCAAGTCACCTCCTGGCGATTCGATTCCCGTCCTGTTATCGCCGCTTCTTCATTCGCCCTGCTGAAAAAAGCCAGACTACATGGGGCTCCACCGCTACCAGACAAGCCAAATAAAGGTGGGAAAATTGTTGGTGACAATCGCACAACAGCCTTGGTCAAGACTCCAGGATATTCATATCATCAGGTGAAGAATTGGAATGATACACTCAGAATAATCATGAAAGGTGGTATAAGAATGAAGATGGGTTAAAAACGCTCATCCTTGGTGATAGTACTAGCATCAGACAGGATTAGCATCGTCGGAGATGCTCATGGGAGATGCTCATGGGGAGATAATTTGTTGAGCTGTCCTGTGGAACTTTGATGGTCTCGTCTTTGCTACTGTCATGTGAAGCCGGTCGGCTGTTGGTCTATCTGACAGACCACCAGCATTGTCATTTCATCCTTGATGGCTTTCACAATAACGCATTGCCTACAGACGAATTCCTTTGGCCATTAACTCACAATTGTCTAGCTTGAGCACAGAGTACGTCTTTCAAAATACAGAACATAACCATTGCGGTACTAACGAAAAGCGTTATCCAGAAATTGATTTAAACCAACCGCTGTTGACATCAAAGTCACTTCTAGAGCTTCGTTGTTATTGCTGTCACTGTAGCAGAAGATCCGCCTGTGTCAGAATCGTTACCATTGACAGACAGACCACAACTGTTCTTCCGAACATCTGTCCCCGTCCAGTTATGTCTGCTAAATTGGTGACGTGTACTATGTGACAAATAAAAAAAAAAAGAGAAAATAATATCCACCACCTATTAATTTCTCATGTGTATATATCACTCTATTCAATTTCCAATCGTCATTATTAATTTTTTAATATTTAATATATATACTTTTATTTATTATTTATTATTTACTTCAGTTTAAGTTCACTACGTCACAACCACACCCACCATGTCATACCACCAGGCTAACGACGATCTGCTGGACATTGATGACGACTTCATCATAGAAGAAGACACGCCCAGTAACCCCGGCAACAACAATGGGGCAATGGGCGTCACCGCCGTCGGCTCAGAGCAACTGGTATCTCGGAGGTTTATGGGAGGCGACACTTTAGATGAACCAGTGTTACAAACTCTTGGCCGTGACGTGCGGGGTGTCGGCAATCGACTCAAAGAGGTTGTATGGCCCGGCTCGCTTTCCGGATTCATCAACCCCGTGGATAACTCGTCTCAATTGATCAAGGAGTGGGATCTGTGGGGTCCTCTTGTGTTTTGTCTGATATTGGCTCTGAGTCTGGGATGGGGCAATGGAGAGGCGTTTTCGGGGGTGTTTGCAATCACGTGGATGGGCCAGATTCTTGTGACTCTCAATATCAAGCTGTTGGGCGGAAAGATTTCCTTTTTCAGAGGTTTGTGTATTGTGGGCTACTCTTTGTTCCCCGTGGTACTGGGTTCTGTGATTGTGTTCTTCATCCCCTGGATCTGGCTGTCCGTTCCCGTGGTTTGTGTAATGGTGGCCTGGGCTTTGTGGTCTGCCAACAACAGTCTCAAGCATTCTGGCGTTCTCCCTGCCAGAAGCATTCTAGCCACCTACCCCGTTGGCCTCCTGTTTATCTCTCTGGGATGGCTGTGTATTCTGAGATAAGATAACATGACTGATGAATAATGAATTTGACGATTATATGACGATTACAATGAGTATGACTATCAATGAAAAAGCTGACTTATTTTTTTTTTTTTATTTTTATTATTTTTATTTTATTGTATTATATCTATATTTATCCAAACTCTAACTTATGAACTTAGTTAACTTCACACTGCAACATGAACATTCGTGGATTCTCTAGAGGCTTGATGATGGTTTCTCGGGCCGGGGCGAGACCGGCATTAGTGCGACCAGCGGTGGTGCGACCGGCCTTGGCGCCTCTTCTGCCCGCTCCCGTCTACCGACCATTCTCCAGCTCGCGTTTGCAAGAGAAACGGAACACTAACCAGGACGGCAAAAAGGAATCCGGGTCTGAATCCGGGTCTGGATCCGGGTCTGGATCCGGCTCCGGCGACCCCAAACAAGCAACCGGAATCAAGGCCCTGGTACAAAAGTACGGATGGGTGGCTCTGGGCGTGTACCTTGGGTTGTCTACTATCGACCTACCTATCTGCTGGGTGGCCGTGCACTCTGTGGGATTAGACAAGGTGGTGGAATGGCAGGATTACCTGAAAGAGAAAGTGGGATGGAATAAGGGTAGTGACGGCGCCGGTGATGCCGAAGGAACTCACTTATCTGAGACGCTCGGCGCAATGGTTGCTCCGGATCTGCAGACAGCCGTTGATAACCAAAAGGTGGACGAAAAGTTGCCCGAAAAATCGCCCATGGAGTCATACTGGTTTTCCAAGCAAATGTGGGCCGAGTTTGCCGTGGCTTATGCTATCCACAAGTCTCTGATTTTCATTCGGCTTCCAATCACTGCGGCCATCACTCCTTCCGTAGTCAAGATTCTACAAAGGTGGGGTTTCAATATCGGCAAGAAAGCTAGTGGTGCTGCCAAGTTTGGTGTGCCTCCTTCTTCCCGGCAAAAGTGGTGGAGTTGGTGGTTTTAACCGCTGACTAAACGCTAACTGTATATAGTAATAGAATAGATGACATGTGATGAGTTACTGTCGAGATGCGTAATAGCATGTTGATTTCTCGGGTTTCCGGACTGTTGAATCGCCCAGTGGTTCCAAGCAATGACAGGTGTCATACCGCGGCTGATGATCCTGCCTCCTGACTCATTCTCTGTCACGCCTGTGCTGCTGTTAGCATCTTGCTCAAGAGCAATGGCCAATCCCGACAGTTTCGCAAGATTACCTAGTCTCAGGGTGGTTTCGCTGCAAAATCAGAATAGCATGTGTGCTCGGCACTGCTTGCCTCATCGTCGGTGTTAATAGGAATTTGATTGTGCCTCTCGTTTGACTCACTGACCTGTCAAACCTGGGAACACAAAGATGAACGATTTTTCGGAAACTGAACAATGAGAGGAAGAAGTTTCTCCGTGAAAATCGTCATTGTTCAAACCAATCATCTCCTTGATCTTGCAATGGCAATTTAGCGCAATGAATAATGACGTCAAACACACATGTGTCTCGGCGAACTACCCCTAGTTCACTCCTTCATGCCCATATAGTAATTGCTTTCTGTCCCACTCCACATATGCGTCCAATAGCGCCATCGTTACATGTCGTTTGAAACAATGTCCAATAGTCCATCGTTACATGTCGTTTGAAACAACAAAGAGATGGGTATCGCACTTTGTAGAGGAGAACATAACTTGGGGAGGAAGGCAGTTAACAGCCTTGCCAGCAGCCCTTATGAGGTGCAATATGACCAGTCACTTATTCAGACACCACTAACACAGAACCAATTCTGACAAGTGAGAGAGCGATATTGATCATGTCATTTGTGCAATCCAAGGTTTGTGCAACCCAGGGCGTCATGTAAAGCTGAGTTGCCAGCCCCGCTCCACAAAACAATTGACAGAAGAATCGGGTTTAGAGCAGCGGTGTGACTAGTGATGAACAACAAGACAACTCAAATTGGAAGGTTGTCTTTATTTATAGTGTGGAAGATAGACTAGTGACATTTTCTCTGTTGGCAGTGGAAGATAGACTAGTGACATTTTCTCTGTTGGCAGTGGAAGATAGACTAGTGACATTTTCTCTGTTGGCAGTGGAAGATAGACTAGTGACATTGTCTCTGTTGGTATGTCGATAGATCTTGTTGTGACACTGTCTCTGTTGGCAGTGGATAGATCTTGTTGTGACACTGTCTCTGAACTTCAATGAAGCAAAAACAACAACTGCTGCCTTCCTTGGATGTGGTAGCCGTTTCTCAGGCTCCCTCTCCGGAATAGAACCCTGATTCCCCGTTACCCGTTGCCATGAACAAGTGACTGCCACAGGATAACTGATAGCAGAGATTAACCAAGAATTCTCACCCGTGATCGATTTCTCTCTTGAAACCACCCTTCCCAATGCGGCTTTTAGGAGAGGTACCATTGCGCCATGCTCACATGAGTTATTCGGAGCTATTCTACGCCACCTAAGCCACATGCAGATGTCTCCATTCGAACGGTTACTGCTCACCTCATTATCACCCTAATGATACAGCTTCTTGGATCCTGAACAACGCGCTGTCAGAAGTAGCATACGATGATTACCAGAATTACGCTAGAACCTATAACACAGACGCTCAAGCAGGCCATGCCATCAGAAATAAGCAGTAATACGGAATTAACCAATTGTATACTAGTATCTACGTGAGTGATTCCATGTGGCTGCTTCAAACGACGTCTACATAAGTCACCAGAATCATCAGTGATTGAAACTGCTACATAACACTGTGTTAAATATACGCTGTTGGTGCCTCCACTACGTCAGTGACAAAAAAGCTCACGTTCACATCATTGTGTTACGCTCCTAGTGCTACGTCAACTCGTGAAGTAAATCAGTTAAACATTAGAGACCGCAAATACCTTCGATAACAAAATATTGCATGTGGTCCAGAGCAGCGTTGGTATCCGTCCCAAAAAGGAATCTGAGTCACAATATCTCCTCGATGAGTCATTCGGTAAAGTTTTCGTTGAGGGGTTATCTGAGAGACATTTGGATTCTCTTGGCCAAAGAAAAGTTGATCCACCCAGTTTGCAAAATCGGCGTTTCCCACAATAGGCTGAGCATAAGTGATAACCAAAGGATCATGTCCATTGACCTTGAGATTGATTCCGAACAAAAGGGCAGCAGCACCACCAAGAGAATGGCCAGTAACAACAATCTGGTAATCGGGGTACTGTTTGATTGTTGCGTCAATTTGGGATCCAATCTGTTGTAAGACTGGATGAATCCATCCAGACACATCGAAGATGAAATGAACTTGACCAGTCACATTGAGGACCACAAGTGAATGGTTTGACAATGTTAGACAGCGGGTTGATACAGTAGACAATGCTTGCAAGACGGCGTACTTTTCCACTGATGGCAGAAGTCTCAGTAGATGTGTAGATTCGTCTTTCTAAGACTTCAGCCTCAGAACCAGTGATTGGAGAAGGGAGAGCGGCAGTTAGGGTAGCAGCAGCCAAAATTGCGACTTTCAGAAACTTCATAGTGTGGATTGATGTCATGGAAAAATCTGGGGACAGCCGCGGGTTTTAATCACCGAGACCAGAGTGGTTCCTGAATGCTTGACATTCTACCCCGCTACATTGACCCCTGGATTGGAATTTCCATTCATATGCTAGCCCACTTTGTCAGGCCAACCAGAGTACATGTACCTGCAGTTACTCGAACAAAAGTATTGTTTGACAAATTGGGCTCAATTTTTTATTAATTATCAACAACACACCACTCCTGGAAGACTCATTTTCACTCCGCCATTTTTCTCAGACCACCAAAAAGTAAACAGTTTATAAAGTTATCATGCCATATGAGAAGAAAGCATTGCAACCCCGCTAATGCAATGCCTCTACTACACTCTACTAATGGTATTATCAGTTTGTTTATCCGACTATTGTTTTTGATCAACAAAACTGCTCAATTACCAACCAAAGGAAAGTCTAAACAACGAGGCGTTTTAGCAGAAAACAGCTCAGTCTCCAAATAGTCTGGAAGGCAAGCATTAATCGTGTGACATTATTTGGAGCTGAGTAAACGAGATGTATCAGAGACGTACGATAACTACTGGGCGATGATAACTCTTGGTCATGACTAATAAGTACAGTCGATCCAAGATTCCTTGTTTTGGACCGATACGGCTACTCTTTGATGGAGTCGAGAGCATGCCAAAGCCGTAGATGCTAGAAATCGTCAAGGATATTGATTTTCGAGTGTTATGGCGCCCTTCACAATTCAGGGTACTTAAAGTCTCCACAATCTTCAAGAAAGTTCTGGTGAATGAGATCCCCAGGGAAAGATGTGTTGATAAGTTCAACTGCGAATTCATCGAGCGAATTCACCATGCAGTTCACCGTGCAGTTCACCGTGCGAATTCATCGAGCGAATTCATTGAGCGTATTCATATGCACGCAAACTACCCCAGTCAGGGTCGCTGCAAAGTGGGTGGGAAACTAACTCCTACCCCACACACTTCCACCCCACACACAGCTCGACAGCTCGACAGGGGTGCATGTATCTCCTGCGCTCTAATGCAGACTATTTTCTTTTTTTCCCCTTTCATCTAATTGGTGGAGACGGCTTCATTCTTGTCGGTGAGGGGTTCCGTGAAAGTTGTTAGTGATAAACTGTGATGGTGCTTTCTTTTTACAATTGACTTACCCAAGCAGCTGAAGATGTGCATTGTTCAGTCTTACCAGTGGCAGGGTTTTATTACTTGCTGCTTGATAGCTCTCACTGATTCAGCTTTTGCATTTTCCATAAGTCTGAAGTTCTCACGGAAATGAGTCCAATTGTCCAGAGTATGGAAAGCCTCAAGGTGAAACATGTTTGCTGAAATCTTCACAAGGCATATCGTAAACAGGATATACAACTTATCTTCACATCCTCACAGCCAATGGACTGTACCAAAGTAGAATACTGATCCGAATATGTAGTACAGCAACTGACTTTCTCCACTTCTTTCAATGTATCTAACAAGTTTAGGAAGGGGAAGAATATCTTTTGTCATATCTTTCGTCACTACCCACTCCTTTATTGTCACCAAACCTGAACAGCGATAAAGTACACTATGAAACAACGATCGACATGGTATTGGAATGTTTCCCTTAGTGGATAAGTTTGGTTGGATTCAGATCTTCCAGCAATCAGTGGCAGGAATTATTTTTGCACAGCTCTAGAATAGACAGGACTAGGCATCCTTGAGACCAAGGACTACTCCATGATTCTCATTGCTACAGGCGAGAAGGGATATTTGGACATTGAGGTCACTGTCAATGTTGCTGGCGGCCGTCTTCAACCAGCGTGCGAGTTCTGGGCTTAACCACGGATATCGGTTCTACAGGTTCAGACTCATTCAAAAGAATAACCACAAACCTTGCTCGATACCTATGCCTTCCTCTTCCAGGCTCAGGATACACACAGCCTTCATGAGCGCAGTCCGCAGCCGTTGTATTTGAAAGAATGCATCCATATGTTTATGGAAATGGGTGATCCATATGCATACGCTTTCGAACATACATAGTTGACTCTCTATATGTCACTGACAGGAAACGCCCAGAAGATACTTCCAAGGCAAGGGAGAGCTTAGCTCTACCAAATGCGGTTATATGGTCTCGGCACAGGTGGAGTCAGATCATTCTCTCTCGAGTTGGGGTGAATGTTGAGTGTTATTATCGAGAAGTGTTATTTATCGCTTGATAGCCCAATATTCTAGAATCCCAAGAGAACCCACAAGGAAAAGCCCACTGACTGCGAACAGGTCAGATATGTTCGATAGAGAGTCATCCATTTTATTTTGAATGCTAACAAATCTTCTAAATTCGTATCAGATTGGCCATTGAATTCGTAGACTGTGGAAACTCAGACGTGAATGCCCAACATGTTATCAAACAGTTGAGAGAATCGAAGTAAGAAACCAGAGTCTAGGCTTATTGTATCCTTGCAAAAGATTGATCATCTCTATGCAACAAAATATCTGCTCGAGGTTCAGCCACAGACTTGCGGAAACCTGCTCCTACGTACAACAGAAATGAGGGTCCCAAAAAACCGTATTCTGTGAACCCGTCTCATTCTTCGCTTGCAATGGAAAACAACACAGTGCCGAACAAGAAAAGTCCTTGATCGAGCGTTCTCGAGAAGTACTGGACGTTGGTGGTGTTCGAATTGAGGACGATATTCGTGTAACTGCTGATGACTACGAGAACATTCATTTGACTACAAAATAAATATGAAATAGTTCTAAGGAATTGAGCACGTGACTTAAATACCCCGTCTTATTGCTCCTATCATTGTTTTTGTCAGTTGCGGCCATATCCTGGTGAAAATACGGCTTCCCGTCCGATCAGCCATAGTCAAGCACCAGAGAGCCTAGTTAGTATTGTAGTGGGAGACCATACGAGAATCCTAGGTGCTGCAATTTTCCAGTATTTTTTTTTTGATGTTTTGAGGATTATTTTTCCACTGAAAAATCTCAATAATCGGAATTAAAACAATGTAAGTCCACAGAGGTCTCTTCAATCTGAGAAGCGAGCACGTCTTAGAAGAAGAAGCTTTGTGTCGTTCGACTGGTGTTCTCCCATGCATATACGAACCTATTCATTTTCGGCATTCAGCAGAGTTCTGCGACGATTTAGCCTGGTCCAAAATTGGGTGCAAATCTTCCGTTTGTGCAGATTCAATTGTGTCACTTATTTGTCGAAACTGGAAGATCTCCTGGCAGAGTAACTGCGCATAACCGCTAAAACTGCAGTACGCCCGTCCATGCCACAAAATGTTACTGAGTAGTAAGCTCGTTTTGAGGTAGTATGAAAAAGTCCCTCACTCATTGGCTTTTATCTCCACTTAACGTTTCGGTAGACTCGTATGTCAAGGGGTGGAGACAAGTATGCACCACTGTTGTTCGCTTTTGCTTAGTATGTCGGTACACACCAATGTATCCCTGAAAGTGTTGTACTGGGGGTAGAGTTAGATTGGTCTGCTTCAATACCAGCTCGCCTTGTTACCATTTTCTTGCAGATGCAGTACCGGAAGCTGGCACGCCTGCCTTATCTATAGCTGTAACATCATCAGACTTGAACCTCAATATCGTAAGAGAGATCAATTGCGTCATTGATACACTCAAGTATCAAGTTCTTGGTTTCGTAGCCGCTAGGAATAGACAACTCGGAGCGCATAGCCTTCCCAGGAGAGGGAGAAACTCGTTTGATTGCGAGCAACTCACCCCCACAACTAAGAAGCAGGAACCATGATTCCTTCTGGGGTTTATGGAACCGGGGACAATGCATTCGGAAATCAGAATGCAGGCTCTTGTTTTTGTGCTTAAGCGTCACCGCAACCTTTTCATTGGTTCGTGAGTAATCACTTACGAAGATACTCAAGGATGCCGATGAGGTTTCCAAGATTCTCAAGGATGGTATTGCCAAGGGCCGGAAGCACTTCCACTGCTTTGTTTAAGTAAATACAAAACAGCCACCATATTCAGAGCGAAAGGGCTGAGAGAACTAAAAATAAGTGAACTATCAATGTGTCGGAGGCCTCTTCAATGGAGTTATAGTAGACGGCATTTTTATCAGCCACCATATCACTAATGCCTGATTTCTCCAATAGTGATCGTTGGGTACACGAGTGAAGTACACCTCAAGACCACGAGCCTTGTAGCGGGACACAATCTCCATCAGAATTTGTGCTGCACTCACGTCAATCTGAGTCATGCCATTCCATGTGTCAGTTTATGAGACCAAGGTTTTGGTCATTGACGAGGTTTCAATGCCAAACTCGACGAAATAGCTAGACGGTTCGCAAAAGGAATCGTTCGTTTGGCGGTATCCAACTTGTTCTGACTGGCGATTTCTTCCAGTTTCCGGCAACAAGGAGATACCAGTTTGACGGAGATGTTACGGAAACTACGGTTTGCCGATCATGAGGACCTCCGAGTGTTTTTTTTGTCCCTGAAACGTGAATTGGACGTGTCTGATGGAATTCTTCCTACAGTTCTGGAACCTCGAAACGATGCCGTGAACGCCAAAAACGCTGCTGAGTTGGCAAAACTGCCTGGCCTTCCAAAGATACATTCGGTCGGAATATAGATCTGGACACTATTTCTGAACAGGAACGAAAAGCATATCAGAAACCCCTGGACGAGTTGCGGGTGGTACGTGAACTGAATCTGAAATTGGGAGCCCAGGTGATGGTCAAGAACATTTACAAGGAACATATGAACCTGGTAATATGGGTATTGTCAAGTGGTTGATAAGTTCAAGCAAGTACTTCATTAACTTGCAGAGCGATCGATCCAAGGGAGGCGCTTCTCGAATGTTTGACGTTTTGGAATACGTGGAGGACGTTTTGAAACCCAGCAAACCCCATAATTATTACTCCCGAAGCCGTGATATCCGAGCCATGTCGAGTGAATGTCCTGACTCCAACTCGCCTCATTTGGCTAACTATGAAACGCACAGCCCCCATTAAGCCAATCTCCATTGCATATTGCATGAAATACGCTAGGTGCTGTTCTAGAAATAAATGCTTGAAGAGTCCTTAATGGGGTATCTTTTTTTTGGATGCTATGAGACTTTTTAGCGTCGTGGAGCATGTTCTCTACGCTGCGTCGTGGAGCATGTTCTCTACGCTGCGATTTTCCATTTTGGTTTCGCTCAGAAACGCCCAGCAATGTTCGGTTTCATCTTGTCCATCATCTACTGACTCATCCTGGGCAAGAGTCTGCGGGAGAACCTCGATGGAGTCAGCAGGAGAAGACTGTTCCTCGAATGACTCGGCCAAAAACTGCTGGAAGTGCCAGAGTAAATTCCAAGCATGAGAAACATGTCCTTGCTGAGCCAGTTTATCAGAAAGTCGTTTGGCGGAAACGTCCAGACCGGTCTTTGGTTTCTCAGCGTTCTCGCCGCTCAACCGAGCAAGCATTTGCTGCAGCTCCTTGAGGCATCTTCTTCAGCAGCTTTTCGTAGTCCCGCTCAATCTCTTCATCACCATACGATAATACAGTATTCACGTTAGCATCTATAAAGTCTAAGTTCTAGCTCTTGACCATGAAAATCTCGTTGAGACTCTTTTCGTCCATTACCGCCATTCGTTTCGATCGAATAAACTTGGCCCGGCCTGCCATTCGGCCTCTAAGCACGGTAGTTGAAGAAGCTGATGGTTTCTCCATTCCATCATGAACGCCAGGGCTTTCCGATCGTTCTTTTGTCTTATTCTCTTTCTTTTCCTTTTTCTCTTTCTTATCCTTTTTGTCCTTCTTTTCCTTCTTTTCCTTTTTATCCTTCTTTTCCTTCTTTTCCTTCTTTTCCTTTTTGTCCCTCTTCTCTTTCTTTTGCTTCTTACTCTTCTTATCCTCCTCCTCTTCACTGTCAGAATCAGCCTTTCGCTTTTTCTCTCGCTTCTTCTCTACAGCCTCCTGCTTCTTCTTCTCTTCAGCCTCCTGCTGAAACTCCTCGATGGTTCCCTGAAGCAAACCACCAGACACAAAAACCATGCCAAACTTGCCACGCAAAACATCCTTTTGTTGCCGCTCAACCTCAGCCTCAAACTCCTGAGATCGACCATTCAGCTTGCCGAGAAGCTTCTGGAAATCCATCAACCCGAAAGTCTCATCTTTGTCGGCTTTGGCCAAATTCGCTCCAAGACCAAGGGTATCGTCCTTCAGCACAATCTTGATATTCTGAGTGATACTAAGAGCCTTACGGTCGTCATGACCAAGACCCTCGCCTTCTTTCCACCCAAGCTTGCTCATATGCTTGTGGCCAAACCGGTCGGTGTTGTTGGACCATCCGAGATTTCGGGGATCTTTACCATACTTGATTTTCTTTGACACCCCAGAAAGTCCCATTTTGTGGTTGTAGATGATGGTATGGTTTTTCAAAAGAAGAGTAATTTTTTGTGCATCAACTCAAAATAATTTTAAAGTTACCCTAGTCACTTACAGAAAAAAAGATTAGATTAAAGTTATCCAATCTTAACCTTAACACTAAATTAAACAGCCATTCTTTTGACATGTATTAGTGTTCCAGAACAACAGTTACAAAAAGTTTGTCAGTGTGCAACAATCGTTTGGTGACCCCATATTCTTTCATTACTTCACCACTTACACAGCAGAATAAAAAAACACACTGGAAAAGATTACAGCACCTAGGATTCTCGTATGGTCTCCCACTACAATACTAACTAGGCTCTCTGGTGCTTGACTATGGCTGATCGGACGGGAAGCCGTATTTTCACCAGGATATGGCCGTAACCAAGACTCCGATACGGGGAATCGAACCCCGGTCTCCACGGTTCTCAACATGAGAGCGTGATGTGATAGCCCCTACACTATATCGGATAGTGGAAATGAGCCCGACGTGGGGCTTGAACCCACAGCCTTGAGATGTCTTGAATAAGAGTCTCACGCTCTACCGATTGAGCTAGCCAGGCTTGTTGGAAAAAAATAAATGTGGAGTGTCAGGACGAGAAGTGGGATTAGTAAGGGCTGCGAGGTGAACGACTACTGAGATGTAAGGTAGGTCATGACCTGAAGCCGATGTGTGGGAACGACTCGAGACGAGTGGAAGATGATACGGAGTTCCTACCTTGTAGCTACCGAGATCTGGATGCTACGAGTAGAGACTTGGTGTTAGGGTTTGCGTAGTAGAAGGAAGAACGTGTCAGAAGAGCTTACGGATGAAGTCGAGTACGAGAAATGAGACTAGTTTGCATGAGCGAGCGAGAACGAGTGAGTACCAACATGAAGAATGTACAATGAGTGGTATGACGAAGTCGTGCAACGAATTGGAATGATAGCTTGAAGAGCAAGCAAGGATACGCATACGAGAGACACGAGAGAACAGGCTTGACCGTCTCCACTCCTAGGGTTTCCATATGAAGTGGAGTGGATTGGTACACATCCATAAAGAGAATGGACGTAACAAGGGTAGAGAGGTGGATTGATGTTAAGAAGGTCGCGTATTTCATCAATCGTGCTTCTCATCTTTCACATATCATCGAATCCCATCATGACATTCATACGCGACCCTCTTAACATCAATCCACCTCTCTCTCCACGACTTTTGAATCTGGAGACCGAAAGCGTGGCTGAAGGAGACAGAATAAGCAGCGGTTAATGGTTTCATGTGAAAACACTACTGTCGGATGCAAGGCGGAGATTCTTAGTCGTGAGCTGTGCCTACCAGATTCTTTCAAGTTCAAATGGAAAAAGAAGAGCTTCAAACTGGAAGAGGAATCCGAGAGGTTAGATCCATGCTAAGTGAAGGCTCGACCCACAAGTCCAACTACAATTCGAGACTTTAATCCTCACTTCTTCAATTCGCATGAAACAATTATAGTACAACTCACCGTCAGCTAATGGAAAACCAGAACATTTTCAGAACATGTTTCCATCAGTATAGCGAAACAACCTGAGTTGTTTGTTCCCTCCCGAAACGTATTGTTGAATGAAGATTAGGCCCTAGGTCACCTGATGAATGCGTGATTTTTGGTTAAGAAAAAATCTCCCAGGCTGAATCGATAATGATGATTATATCTTTGATGATGTTTCAAAGTTGCGAAAACGGATACTTTAGTGAAAAAGAACCATATCCAGTCCTGCTTGAGCCCTGCTCAATGTCGAAAGAAGAATGAAATATTCATACACAAGGCGAATTCAAACACAAGCGAAGCTCAAATTTCTGGGAAGCTACTTCGGAGGCTGCTGATAACTTCAATCTGAGTACGTCTGTGAAGATGAAAAAGACCGTGGTTCAAGCTGGATCGAAATATAATTTTGACAACGATGAGGAGCTATTGAAGAAAAGGGACGGCACCTGAAAAAAAGTGAATAACTTGTGTTTTTTGATATCCATATTATTCCAAAAATACCAGGTTTCCCCAGTCTTCCCACACCAAGTAATCGCAGACAATCCAAGACTTACACAATTGCTTTGAATTATTCATATTGATGTAGTCAATTATATTACATGCGATAAACGAGGTTCCGATTCATTTGTTATGGAACCTGACAGGATAAGAGCCACCAAGTGATTGGTTAATACTGTTGACGTGGTGACCCTGGTTTGAGATCTCCTATTATATAAAATCCGTGAGCTGGTCAGAGAGCTACCACCATAGCTGAGTTGATGAACCATTCCATTGTACCTGCGGATTGTGCACCGGTCACAGAGTAAATGAAAAGCACCTCTCTTTATTGGTAATCGTCACAAAAATCTCCTTTCTCTCCAGATTGGTCAAGAAATCAAGGCAGCGAGGCAGAATTTCCACGCCCACCATTCGGTGTTTGCCAAGTAATGTCATAATGGTTTTTAAGATAGGGGATATCAGAGCTCTTGCCTCACTTAGATGATTCATCATCGTCATCATCATCAACATCGTCAGTGTTATCAAATCCGCCCACCGAATTAGTGGCTTGCCTTTTGGCTAGCGAGGATGCCTTTCTTGACTCATATAGAGAACTTACATGACGAGTATGGACATGCTGGCCGTGGAAGATCAATAATGGCCTTCACTTGTGATTTGACTCTCTTGCTACTGAATGCGACATTGTTGTTGGTATCTCAAAGGAGCTTATCACCCCTCGTGAGCTTGACGAATACTTCAGAATTGCACTATCTCTTAGAAGTGAATGTCTGGAGTTTGATCTTACAGGTACTTTCCAGGTAGATCTGGCCAATAATACATCCCATTCAACGAATGAAAACGATGACTCGGTTCTTCTTCAGGCGACAATCACTTCTCCTTTGCCCAAATCTGAACACATTGAACAGCTAGATATCAGTTCAGTGCGCTCCAATGGGAGAGCTAGAAAAGCTGTTTGCCCAAAGAAAATGACTTCTCAAAAAGCTTGAAACGGCATGGGGTCTGTATATTGAACCATGCGAGGTCGATAGAGAGGAAGTCATCACTGTAGTTCCAAACCCAAGTACTTCTTTATCCTCGCCATGTTTCACGGGCCACCCTCCAGTTAGGATCGTGATCTCCTCTAGTTGGGATTGCGATCTCACTCGTTTGGCCGCCCAACTTTTCGTGGCAAAACCATCAATGAACCGGTTGTGTGCGTGACCCCACAGGATTGTCTTGTTAGTGAACCGTGCAATTGGTAAATCGTGAAGTTGGTAAATCGTGAAGTTGTTAAATCGTGAAGTTGGTAAATCGTGCAGTTGGTAAATCGTGAGAGAAGACATCGTACACGGTCAACCAGAGTAGGAACCAGAGCCAGAGCCTCAGCACCCGCTCCTAAAGTTCCCTCAGTCAAAGAAGTATTTTCTCCAGGAGCTCTCTTTCCATAAGTTCTCTCCTGGTTTCCTCAACCAAGTTGAGGACAGAAACGTTAGGGTCAGAGTCTGGTTATTCATCTATGTAGTTTACTCCACTTTGAAAGACGGGTTGGAGTATCTGAGGGCTTTTTGGAGATCCAGAAATTGCTGTTGAGTGGGATGGCGGTAATGAGTCGTTTTCCGGCGCAGGAGCAGGCGCTGATGCAGCTGGAACAGGTCTTTCAGGAGCTTCTGGAACAAATCTCTCAGAAGCAGTTTCTGGAATAGCAGGGATATTTCTCTGTCGGCTTCACGGTGGACTTGCGTCAGCAGGTATTTGCTTCTTAGAGGACTTGTCGCCCTCGAATCTCGCTTGTTTACTGGAGATACGGACGGAGGAGTCATGGTATAATTGACGGCTTTCTCGGCAATAGCCATAGGAGTACTTCTAGGGGAGTGCCTTCGGGTGGAGTGAGATCAGGCGGAGAGTCAGCTTCAACAATGTGAACGGCATCACGAGGCTTGCAGTAGTTGAAACCTCCATACTTAGCGACCTGAGCAGAGAACCGATATTCCCTCATCAAGCCAATGAGCGGGGATAACCAAAATCCGCCTTCCTTCAATCCTGACTGCTTGCAATGGAGTGACACTTCAGCTGAAGCTGTACATGTAGTCTCAGAAAAGAAAAGATGATTAAATAAAAAATCATTATTTGAAATTATCCAGTTGCCATTATTTTGAAATTACCCAGTTGCCATTATTTCGAAAACTATCCAGTTGTCATTGTAAAATCCAGTTGCCATTATTTTGTAAATCCAGTTGTCATTATTATAATTGTTCTCTAATTTTATTTATTTGTTGACTTTTTATAATTAACTCTATTTATTTATTTCTATAACTCTATTCTTCAACTATTACTTTCAACATCTCCCCCACATGGCAACTTACATTCAACCGCTGAATTCGGCGATAAAAGCGAAAAACGGTGTCCAATTGGCACAGTTGCTGTCTGTGTCACCTGAATCCAACCCTTCTGTGCCCCAAACCAACGCCCTGGTTGTATCCGAAGGAATCACAAACCCTTTGTGGCAGCCGGTCACAGAAGCACATATCCACTCGTGCAACGACACAAACAGCCTGCTGGAACGGCTTCAGTCGCAACAACAACTGCTGAGCGAAGTGAATCGTGTGGCAGAAAAACAGGATGGCTGGATCTTGCCCGTTTGTTATCGCGTCAGTATGGACATGAGGGCGACGGTGAGAAAAGCTCTGGACACAGAAACCGATAAAGAGGTGAAATTGCAGATTATGACTCAATTGGAGTCGGCCTCTCGCGTGGCTAATCGAACCCTCACCATTTGTCTCAACGACAGGAACACCAATATTAAGAAATCCAAAAAATGGGGTACATACTTTTTTGTGGGGGAACTATGCAAAATGTACTTTCTATTACACAAACGGAACATGTGCAAATCGGTCATCAAAGTTGTGGAATCCATGTCACGCGATCTACCACCCTTAGAGTCATTCCCCAAATCACACACTTGCACCTACAGTTATTATCGTGGAGTTTTGAGTTTGATGGATGATGATATTGACCAGGCTCACTCTTGGCTCATGCAGGCTCTTAATCAAAGTTTCTACAAATCCCTGGTCAATCAGGAACTTATTTTGTTGCATTTGATTCCGGTTCAGTTTCTGGTCACCCTTAAAGTCCCCACAGCTCCTGTTTGGAAAAAATTCCCACGTCTACAATCAGTTTATCATGATATCCTGACTTCTCTTATCCGTGGTGACGTGTTATCTTTTGATAAGGCTGTTGCGCAGCGACGCTCTTTGCTTGTCAAAAAATACTTGTACTTGGCGATTGAGAAAATGCGAGTATTTGTTTTTGAGAGACTCTTTTACAAAGTTTTCCTAGCTAGAGATAAAGCTACTCGAATAACCATTGACGATTTCCAAGTCGCTGCTAAACTGGTGGGTGTGGATGTTTCTCAAGATTTCCTGGAGGCACTTCTATCGAACATGATTTATCATGATCGGCTAAAAGGGTATATTTCTCGTGAAAGGCATACAGTTGTTCTGCGAGCAGAAGGAGCTTTTCCTAAGGTATCATAATTCTATTGGTTAACTACTACAGGTCTGTTGAATGGAATCGCAATACTTCGGGACATGACCACAGAATCTGGCCTCCTCATCGTCCCAATCTTCATCCCACGACTCCTGGAAAGGATGCAGACTCATGTTAAGCACCCTCTCCAGTTTATCATAGTCGCCTTTATGGGCATCTTCAATGACTTCCTGCATGATCCATGACCTCAGAACAAACTTGGGATTGACAGTTCTAGATCTTTCTCGTCGAGCGTTATCATCAACATTATTTTCAGAAGCCAGCCGTTTCTTGAAGTCGGCCAAAAACTGACTCAATTCCTTTCGGGTTTCGGAAGGCGTCTTTATAGCATTAATGTTCTTTTCAGGACTGATAAAGTTTTCCACATCTTGAGCGAAATCCACTGGTACATGTTTATCTTTTCCTGGACCAGTGAAAAACTCGATATCGCCCAAAAGTCGGAAAAACCGATTATAATCAAGAGCTGAATCTTCTAGCATATTGAGTGTGGGAGTCATTAGGTCGTCGAAATCCGATTCTCGTTGCTCAAGCAAAGCAAATCGTTTGGTAATGAACTTCTTGTATGTCTGTAAAAACACAGCCTTGTATTCTTGGCCAGCAGAAGTGATGACGGCCTCTGCGGTTTCTAGGAGCTTTTTGCGGGCCTCTGGTGTCAAGTTTTCCAAGTCGGTGGTCTTGTCTGAGCCCAAAAGCTCGGCCAGGTCTTCTCCAAGTCGAACCATGTTCCACCAAACTGCAGTAGGTACGTTTTTGTACGAGTATCGAAGAAGTCCGTCGTCGTGGTTAGGAGTATAATTTGGATCAAATGCGTCCATGAAAGCATACGGTCCATAATCGATAGTCAGGCCCAAAACGGAAGTATTGTCAGAGTTCACCACACCATTGAGGTATCCAAACACTTGCCATAGCGCACACATGTAGGCGTTTCGCGTGACAATCTCACGGTACATCTGTACATAGCGTGTATCGTTATCGTAGGGGATATTGGCCTTTTCGATGAACTCTTTGGTTAGTTCCGATTGCAACAGGTTTGTGTCTCCTCCAAAAACCTCCTCAATGACGTAATCAGAAAGAGTTTTCACACCCAGTCTATCACCCCGATTTCTAAGCAAATCAAACGTTCCAATTCGTACCCATGTTTCTGCAAACCGGCATACCACCGCACAGGGCTCGCGTCTGCTACGGTAGGCTGTGGTTCCTGGAAGCTCAGCAATTGACAGAGCTCGGGTTGTGGGGATTCCGAGAGCGTTGACGTACTCGGATCCCAGAAATTCTCGGATAGAAGACCGCAAAACGGCCTTTCCATCTGCAAACCGAGAATAGGGCGTCAACCCAGACCCCTTGAGCTGAAGCTCGTATCTTTTTCCAGATACAGGATGATGAGTTTCAAAAAGCGACATTGCTCGTCCATCTCCAAGTTGTCCGGCCCATTCTCCAAATTGCCACCCTGCGTATGCTTGGGCGTAGGGAAATGGGTCTTCAATGTATTTTTTACCCATCACGATATCTCTGAAATACTCAGATTGCGCTTCAGATGGTTCCAAACCGATATCCCTGAGGGCTGCTGGACTTGCCGTGAGAAATTTGTACTCAGGCCGTTTCTCTGGAAAGATCCACGTGAAGTTGCCGGACTTGAGGTATCTGTCTTTCCTTAGCAACTCTTCAGGTGCCTCCTTCACCGATTGGATGGATGGAAAAAGCGCATCCGGCGTCATTTTCGCCGTAAAACTCGACGTCTTTTGGATGTTTTTGAGCGTGCTCAGCATGTTTGTGTAAAGATGAGAGTGAGAGTGCAAGAAAGTGGAGAGGGTTATGCTTTAACCATAATATACTTTAATCATGAAATGTTAACCGAGATTAAGTTTTGGTTCCTTTTCTCCGGGCATGTGATAAATCAATGGTTTTTAATGGGAATCTTTTACCCAGGGAACAAAGAGTTTCTTTTTTGAGCTTCATCCATTTAAAACTGGTTATTTCTCTGGAAACCTTCTCACGGGTACGTTTCATTTGATCACTATTTCTTATCATGCGGGGTTAAACTTTGTTTAAACTTTATTTGGATCCGTTTCTGGCGAATACGATTCCATGTCATTGGGTTTAGTTACCATGTTGCTGATTGCCACTCAGAATGTCTAATTTGATAACAGTAGCCCATTCATCACAAGAATAAGTCCCTGCGATTTTGTTAACGAGGCATTGGACGCGATGTTTCCTGACTGGCCAGTTGATGTGGCTGTCACTGAATTGGTGTCAAACTGACATTTGTTGATGGTCCTGTTTATGGATTATCTTGAAGAGAGTAATCAGTGGTGAGATCTGCTAGCTGAACTCGTAGCCGCATAGGTGAAACAGTGACAGCAGGGCGATATAGATTCTCCTGTACTCCAACGGATTTGAGGTATTGGTTCACCACCTGTGCACGCTTTTCAAAATCAATCAGTGGCAGAGATACCGAAACAGGCCTATGGTCACTAACAGTATACTCCACATTGAACCAGCTTACACCCCTTTCCCCAGCCATGGGAGAAGATTCGATCAGTACAAGAAGGAACCCGAACAGGATCAGTTTCAGAAACCGTGATTTGGACATACTTGTAGGTTGGAGGGAACTCAATGTCTTGCTCCTTGAGACCAGCCAATTTTCTCATGGTGTTGGAAGCATTGGAAGAGTTGACCCCGAGCAAGGTCACCTGAAGGATCGTCAATACGTATTGCTCTCAAACCAATGAAAAGCATTAACAATTGCAATAAAATGAACTTTCAAATACGAAATCGATAAACATGATGGCTGTTCTAATATGACAGTGATTTCGTATATCTTTCATTTTTCCGCACATTCTGCTAATATTATTCCTTATTGAGTAGAAGATGGTGAATGTAATCTTACTCCTTAGATTTATTACCACCTCGTAAGTGATGTCATTCTGACCATTCCTCTTGGTGTGCTCCGAGTGCAAAGCGTTAATTAACTAATACTTAGAATAATACTTGTTGTCTGATTCTCAACAGAAGAGTAGATTGGAACAATCTCGTAAAATTGGAGCACCCGTTAAGCAGAAAACAATAGCAGAGTTACACGAATAAATCTCGCCCCCACTATCAAACTCTCCCAATGCCTCACTAAACCATTCAATCGGTAGTAGCGACGGGCGGTGTGTACAAAGGGCAGGGACGTAATCAACGCAAGCTGATGACTTGCGCTTACTAGGAATTCCTCGTTCAAGAGCAATAATTGCAATGCTCTATCCCCAGCACGACGGAGTTTCACAAGATTACCTAGCCTTCTCAGGCTTGGCCAACTCGCTGGCTCCGTCAGTGTAGCGCGCGTGCGGCCCAGAACGTCCAAGGGCATCACAGACCTGTTATTGCCTCATACTTCCCTCTACTTTTAATAGATAGTCCCTCTAAGAAGAAAATACCTGCTGACTAGTTAGTAGGTCAAGGTCTCGTTCGTTATCGCAATTAAGCAGACAAATCACTCCACCAACTAAGAACGGCCATGCACCTCCACCCAGAAAGAGCTATCAATCTGACAATCCTTATTGTGTCTGGACCTGGTGAGTTTCCCCGTGTTGAGTCAAATTAAGCCGCAGGCTCCACTCCTGGTGGTGCCCTTCCGTCAATCCGCCAGAACCTGATCAGAGCGCAGCCACCGTAACTGCGGTGCCCACCTCAGTCGGCATAGTACGACGGTATCTGATCATCTTGTATTCCGGCACCTTAACTCCACGTTCGGTTCATCCTGCATCCTTGGCGAATGCATTCGCAGTAGTTAGTCTTGTGTAAATCCAAGAATTTCACCTCTGACAACACAATACTGACGCCCCCGACTGTCCCTATTAATCATTACGTGGGTTTGCAAGCCAACAAAATGGACCCTCGTCTTGTTATGTTAACCTCTGGTGGAATTTCTCAATGCACAAGCTATGACCGTTTTGATATGTCACTGTTTTACCAATATCAAGATATGTCTTGTTTAGTCACCCAGGTTAGGATAGGCTACACTTTCATGGTTTGTATCTTACAGAAATCAAAATTAAGGGACTATATTGTCTACTTAGCCGCTTGATAGTCTTCAGCCTGAATCAATAACTGTGGTGTATTCCAACAAGCAACAAGGAATTCTTTCCGGCTCGGTCCCCGTTAGATTCGTTTTCTTTCCCATTGACTGGAGAATATCATTAAGTTATATCATTTTCTAGTATTGTTTTCAAAGAGTTCTTTCAGTGCTAACAGTCATGCAACTCTACAATCTGTCAACAATCGCAAACAGTATTCAGTCTCTCGCAGCATACTTTCAAAAACCCGATGACGTGATTTCAAAAACAAATAGCAAGTCCCAATTTCGGTGGAAATCACGAAGATGGAAATTCAGAAACTGTAAACAGTTTAGCAACAGATTAGTGCTGATAAATAATAATCAGTTTAGGACCACTATGAGATCGCATCATTTTTCTCCCTAAACAGTTTAGCAACAGATTTATTCTATGAGGAATGCTGATAAATAATAACCTGTTTAGGACCATTATGAGATCGTATCATTTTTCTCTTTGCCAAACTAACGCTGCTTTGTCTTTAGGATCTTTTAGGATCTTTTTCAACCAAATTATCAATCTGAGCAATGTTTCCTTAGACTCATTTAATGCATCAGCCGAAACCAGTCTTAACGCATTTTTGAACCAAGCAATTTCCGTTCTAAAGGCTCATCCCGTGCCACATGCGCCTGGATGGTACGAATTTTGCAAAACCAGTTAATGGCATGCTGAATCGGCGAAAACTATTTTCAGATTGCAGCACCTAGGAATGACTTATTCTGTTTTGAAAACGTTCAGCATGTCGGTGTACCAAAAAATTGCAACACCTAGGATTCTCGTATGGTCTCCCACTACAATACTAACTAGGCTCTCTGGTGCTTGACTATGGCTGATCGGACGGGAAGCCGTATTTTCACCAGGATATGGCCGCAACTGGCAAAATAAGGGGTTGGATATATAAGACGGGGTATTAATATCACGTGAGCACTGTCTACTAGTAGACTTACATCAATTACTTAGAATTATTTCATATTTATGTTATAGCAATTGAATGTATGAAGAAAAAAAAAAAAAAAGCCCGAAAACGAAAAAACATGGCTCGACCCCGTTTCCTTTGCCCTAGCCCCCAAGGACCCAGCTGCCTCAGATGACCCCGTCAAAGAGAAGGCTGCCCTCAATCTAGTCATGGCTGCCTGTAACAAGTTCCTCCCCGAAGTTGGCCTAGGCAATCACTGGCTAGTAGTCCACGGGAAACGTATTGTCCCTCACCTTTACAAGGACTTTCCAACCCCTGGACCTGAGTTCAGACAGGACGTCAAAAACGGTTGGGAATATGTCGACGCCGACACAGTCTCGGAAGGTTGCCAAGCCCACCTAGACCTGATCAAAACCCTTCTTGACCAGGCCTGCGAAGATCTCCATCTTGACTTCTACCCCCTCCCCTACGTTAGCGCAAATGCGTCGACCACCCGTCGTTTCCTGTACTACTTCTATGTCCCAGAAAATATGAACCCTGAACTGCCTGACTATCTCCATGACATCTTCCTTAAAGACGTAATGGATGGTCTCCAGCGACATGTCTCCGAATTCTCTCCTGATGCCATTGTCTGCCGAGACCCCTATCTCGTCAAGAAAGGGGACATCCCCGGTGCCCAGGGCCCCTCCTATCTGGTAATAATCAAGACCCAGGAAGTAAACACTCCCTCTCTAATCAAGGATTTCTGCATCCGACTGTACCCTACTAAAGAGAGAAACACCCCGAACCAGACAGTGCGAGTCCATTTCGCTGACGGAGACGGATGCTGTATCAAATGTAAGCGAACCGACCACTAAAGGTACCAATGCAACTACGCTCCTCAAGGAAAATTCCTCCGAACCCAGGTCTTCCTCCCCGCTATTAAGAACAACGAAGTGAAAGGTAAATACACCCCTTCCACCCCCACAAGCCCTCACCGGCAAGTGGTGGGAGCCCACTTTGTTAGACAGCAGCCAACTGAAGACTGGCAAGAAGTTTCCAGAGGAAAGGGCCCCAGACAAATCACCATTCCCATGAGCAACCGCAAGAAGAACACCCCATCCAACCCTTACCTCGTGATAAGCAACAACAACCAATCTGATCCCGAAACCCCCGTCAACCCCTTCCAAGACCCTGTCAAAACCCCCGCCCTCCAACCCCAACGTCACACCCCCGTCTCACCACGAGCATCCTCCCCCACGCGGTCTCCCGAAAAACCGGCCCTGGTCAGGATCAAGTCTCCCCGAAAACCCAAACGCTCTGAGGCTTTCCGAGAAGCCTCCCCC